>JZKD02S0955575.1:0-13751 GCA_000966675.3 Picea glauca | reverse complement strand
GGCCAAGCATTGATTATTAATGATAACAAGTAAAAGTACTTACAATCCTTTGAATGAAGGTGCAACAGCTTCTTCCAGTTCTCCTTGTCCAACCCCTTTGCTCAAATAATCTCCATTGATTTCTTTGATGAAATCTCACTCATGAGATCATAAGTTTTATGTAATTCTCAATTTCCATTGTCAATACCTTCTTATGAGATCATAAGTTAGGTATAATTCTCAATCTTCCTTGTTCCTTTCACCATGATAAGGCCTCCTTATATAACCTTGGAGAGGTCCAACCACTTGATAGATATTTGGGATGAGTTGAGGATTCTTCTCCTTCAGTTGAGGATCTCCCCTAAGATCATGCCTTGACCATCTATTCGAATCCAACTACCTTCAGGAATTGAGGGATTATTCCCTTATTTGTCTCAACAAACCCATAATTTGCTAAAAAAAGGGTAGCACTCCCCCAAAAGGGTGCACAGGGAACTCAAGCACTCCCCCAAAGAGGTTCAGGGAGTGCCAGCACTCCCTAATAATGGGCAGAGGAGTGCTCCTCTCCAAAATTCAGTTTTTAGTGGTTCTTTCAGTGTCAAAAAGTTTGTACTCCCTGTCAAGTGACTTCTCTTCTCCCAAACTAGTCTTTGGGGTGTCTTAAGTGTCTTTGTGATGTCGTTAGAGGCATGACATGGGAAAGATGGCAGTATATTGTTTGTGACACTTGCAACACTTGTGGTCAATATGCGACACTTGCAGACAATATCCGACACTTACAACACTTGTAATGATGACACTTGCGACACTATCGAAGTGAGTAATTTTGAGGTGTAACAGATTGCCCCCCAAAGTATGATGTTAGAAGATGATGATGACTGAAGTAATTTGTAGAATTTTTCAAGAAAGGGTATGGATGCAAAGAAATGGAAAATATGTACACAACCATCAAACAAATATTATGACATGTTTCAAACCCAAGGCAAGCATACCTATGCTTGAGTAATAAAGAATTTTTATGTATGACCGCCATAAAATACACTGTGGATCCATAATTATATTGACAAAATGGTATAGCCACTACAGATACAATGTGGATTTATACTCCTATGACCTGAACTGATCATAGCCATGAAGAATACACACTGGATCTATGAGATGACAAGACATAGCTAGGACCAATACAAAGTGGATCTATGTAACAGTATATGTGTCATAGTTCAAAAGAACTCCTTCGCAACCTGGGAAAAGTATATATAAGAGTGATGACTCAACCCAGGGTCTTCTTACCGATCTTGATGTAGTATGAATCTAACCATGTGAAGATATGTCCTGATGTCAAACATGGAAAAAACCACTTGATTATCGGTCAATGATGTAAACCGTTAACAAGCGCGAGGGAGATCACCATTGATGTCAATGATTCCCAAGGTACTCTAGTACATTCCAACGAATGTGAATAGATGAGATGAATTCAAACATCCATGGAATCATCTGATCAGAGGTCAATGATGTAAACCCATTTTCGGACACGAGGAGGCCTACCATTGAGGCATGCAAGTCAAAAGGTACTAACTGGTTTCTAAGTTTAGGTCCTGGATAATGTGTTGAAGTCGACAGGAATAGACTCGTTGAAGGAGGGCCTTGATGTATCCCCCATCAATGACATGAAAATGACACAGAGATGTAATTGGTAGATCAAATGAACATGGACTGACATAGGTATTGAAACAAGATATTTGTGATGGTTGACTCTCGAGGCAGATACTTCCCTTGAACACTGAGGCACAACAGTAGAAAATTGACATGGGCCAAAACATGATAATGCAGTGGATACGGTGACTTACATCGGGTGACCCAAAGGAGTAAAAGAAACTCAGAGGATTAGCTTAGTGCAGAGGTTCAATGGATTAAAATGCATGCAAAGACAAAGTGTCGTGTTCAAGGGAAACCGTAAGAGTTACTGGTAGTGTTCTCAAAAAACTGCTTGGCTTGCTTCTTTCAATTTTCCCCCCATCCAAATAGACAAGTACCTCTTTTTAATTTAATTCACTCAAGGAGGGTAACACATGCTCGATATGACTCACCTTCGGTAAGTCCCTCTTCCTTTGTTTAATAAACTGGAAGAAGTAAGGGTTTGGTCCCATATGGGCCCTTCAATGTATGATTGTTCAACGATTCTAGAGAAGGTAAACTCTGTGGTTTTTCATATTTAGAGAGTCTGAAAACAACTTAAAGATGACTCCAAGGTTGTCATTTTTTGTAATGTTAGTCTTGTGAGGCCGAAAAAGAGATAAATTATCACTCAAAAGATGCCCTTTCAAACGTTTTAACGAGTGGGAAAGGAAGCAAGATCACTTGGAAATATTTTCATGTTTAGAGAGTCTGAAAAGAGCTCAAAGACTACTCCAAGGGGTTCCTTTTTCATTTAACCATTCGGGTCCAAAAAAGATATAAAAGTTTACCCGGTTGCATTCTCATGTATTTATGAGCACAAGAAAGAACAAAGACTAAGCTCAGTATGCCCCCAGCTCGAAATCTAGTGGCTTACCTCCAGAATGATCATCAAAGGTTGGATTCATGCCCTCCAAGATTCAATTCATTCACCGACTTTGAGGTTGTCACCAATTTTTGTACTAGATGGAGAAAAAGGATACAGGTGGATGAAATGAAGGCTCAAATATGAGAGCTAATGAAAGACTCGACTTAACATCTACGAGATTTGGAAAAAGACTCGACCTGACAGGAGAGGTGATTGTTTCATTTTTTAACGAGATTGACATAGGAAAAGAACTATGCTCAGGGCTCTGGGTTCAATCCCCAGATTTTTGTTTCATTTTTTAACGAGCTTGCAATAGAGAGGAAAACTATGCTCAAATCTTTTGTTTCATTTTTTAACGAGCTTGCCATAGAGAAGAGAAATTGTGCTCGTGGACTCTTATTGATCATGGCTTCCAAGAGAATAATTCTCTAGAAGGACACCATGTTAAGGGACAAAACTTGGTCATGGCTTCTAAGAGATCTTCACTGGATGGAAGAAAATCACTCTGGAAGGAACACATGTCGAGGGTCATGACAAGGGTAAGGAGATTAGGATCCAATAGCCCTATCGAAGAGATCACCATGTCAACTACCGGATCCAAATCATCGGAAGTAGAATTCATGGGAGACAATGCCACATAATTGACATGTGGCGGGGGTGATACTGTCATCATATAAGAACCATTCAGGGAGGTAATCCAATCAGGACTGATGAAGGAAAGTTGATCATGAGGGAAAGATATCACACGTAAAAGAGTGGATACAATTTCTCTCATGGCATAGACATAATCCTACCCAAGGAGTAAAGTGAAATCCAAGGGGTCTTGGACTACCATGACATCAATAAAGATAGTTTTCCCTCCCAAAGTTACCAAAAACTAAGGAAGGTTCCCTAAAGGTTGACTAGTTCTTCTGTTGAAAGCCAACAGATTCTGTGTAACCGGTGCAAGATGAGGACAACCCAAAGCATGCCAAGAAATAAAGGACAAAATAATAACGGGTGCACCTTCATCTATCATCGTTTGAGGAACTTCCCGACCACAAACCTGTACTGTAATCTGGAAAGGAGTGTGAGAGGGAAGATGAGGTCTAGTTCGCGCACCCCCATCAAAAAGGATGGACTCATCACTTGGAGGGAGTTTCGTGGGAGAATGAGGAATGCCCCCCAGCACGGTAAATTCTGTATCAACAAGAAAAATGTGGCCAGTGGCAGGTTTACTCTCTATAGGGAGAGTAGGATCGATCGATGATGGGATCGAATCGACCATGCAGGCATTCTTCAAAGGAAGAGTGGTATTGATCAATGGTGGGATCGGATCAACCACGCAGGCACTCTTTAGAGGAAGGATGGGACTAACCGAGGAAGCGAATGGATCAGCCACTTTGGCACTCGTCAATGGAGGAGTGGGATCGACCAATGATAGAACTGGATCGACCACTTGGGTTTCATTCTCAAAGGGGATAATGGGGTCAACGGGTGGAAACGGATCGACCACTTTGGTGTCACTCTCTAACTGGAGAGTGGGATTGACCGAGGATGAAAACATATCAACCACTTTAAAACTCTTTATATGAAGGGTGGGATTGACCAAGGAAGAAATTGGATCAGTCACTTGGGTTTCACTCTGTAGATAAAGAGTGGGGTTGACTGATCATGGAATTGGATCATCTACTTGGGTTTGTGGTTCAATCGAGGAGGAAACTAGATTGACCACCTGATCAACCGAACTTATCGGGGATGGAACTGGATTGAAAAATCCATCAACTAACGATGTTTTGGGGGAAAGCTTATGATAACCTTTTGGAAGTTGAAGTTTTTCCAAAAGAGAAGAAGCCTCGTCCATGTGAGGACAGAGGTGAGAATAATGATCACCTTTGCATAACATACAAGGGAATTTGACAGTTGTCTTCTTCTTACCAACCTTGATATCACTAGGTGATGGGGTATAACTGGCATGTCTAGCAAAGGCCGATGACGTGGAGGACCACATTTCTAAGACCTTGGGAATACCAAGGAAATCCCTTAGAAAGTGGTCACCCTTACAAATACTGCAAGGGAATTTGGGTTTCAGAATCTTCATTTTAATATTGTTGACCTCATCAACACTCCTAGTACTATTAACAGTAACTGGTTGCTTGGATCAGACATCTAATGTTGTTGGGGCCTTGGTCCTTTTCAGGCTCTTCTTATTCTTCTCTTTATGTTTCTTCTTCTACTGATCAACCTGGCTACTTGCTTTAGAGCGTTCACTAGACAAAGAAGGAGAAAGGGAAGGAAACTTAATGGGCGAAGAAGGCGAAAATTTTACGTGAGGTTGATGTGTGGGTGATGTAATGACATCTAAATTATTAGGTGCATTTGAAACATTGGGAGGATTCGATATCACCGGAGTGGGGAAAAACCAAACCGGTAATCCGATGGTGAGTCTCGGAAGACTTAGTGTGGCAATGTACGGAGAACCAAAGTTTCCAAATGAAAGAAAGGTATAACATTCCATAGGAGAAGGGGTTCCTCCATTGGTACTCTCGGGATTTGATGCCATTAACACTGACTCGACCTAAGGTCCACTAAGTAACACAACCAACACATTTCATGAATCTGAGAAGCAAACAATCAAACAAAATCTTCCCATAATGAAACCACTAGTTGATGATGAAATCCTTCATCGTGAGATCAAAATAGGAAGGGGTGAGGATAGAGTGGGTGGATCAGTTACGTTGGCGACCTGCTTAACGGACTTACACCTTGGTGCAAGATTCCATGCAGCAATTGTGGATTTACCCTCCAAGGAGCCCGAGTGAGTTTGACCAATGTCTGTTCCAAGTACAGTGAGACTTCCCTTCACCATCACCTTGTGTGAGACCCTAAAGATTATGGCTACTAAGGTCACCAATTTGTATTCATCCCCTGGGTGGGTACAGTCGACAATCCGATCCGAATGTATGGGTAGTATAAAAGGTCTGAAATCAACTCGAGAGGATCCCACATCGAATCGTGGGTATACCCTCAAGTGACCCCCAATATATGATCTGACCACTACAAACAGTTGAATCACAGAGGGATAATATTCGTGACTCACCCGAATGCGACCTTGTATGTAACCCATATGTGAGAGGGGGATCCTAGAAAGCCTATACGACAATTGGATTTTCTCTCCCTATTGCAAGATGCTAAGTTTGTTTGATATCTTTGGAAAGTTATCCTTTCAACCTCATTCCAAAGGCCTACACCTTAAGCTAATGTAGGTTTGCTAACAAAGATGTAAAAAGTCTGATAAATTTTAGTTAAGCATTGATTTTAGTGGCTTTTGTTTACTCAGAGGTGTATGAGAGTGAAGACTGATGATATTATGACTCAGTTCCCAAAACATGCATAAGAAATGATAAGCAATCTTTTCTTTCAATGAATTTCTAATTAAGGGAAGGAGAAGGATTTTCCTTTCACTGTCAAACACTAAGATGAAATGACCTCATGAAAAAGTCCTCCAATGCAATGCAATGCTAAAATGTTTGTATGTGACTGATAACCAGTAGATATAAAGCTTCTTATGCTAATCGAACTTCAAGAGTTGTGAGATTTAAGCAATCTGGAAGAAAACTTCACATAAACAAAAAGACACCCTTGTTGTGATCAAAACAAGAAAGAGAATACTCAATCCAGAAAAGAGGAAATTCTTGGACAAAATACCTCAAAGATCATAAGGAAAGGTACAAAATACCTTTGAATCCCCTTACAAATTTTTCACTCAATCAGATAAATGAGAAGAAAATGACAAATCGACTCTAAATCACCAAGGACAAAGAGTTATTGCAAGTTAAGGGAAAGTGTCAAAAATCCAAACAATATATGATTAATCCTTAGAAAACAGGGTGTTGAGAGCCTATACCAATATGGACTGAGAGTATGGGACCCTAAGCAAATGCAAAAGGCAAAAACTGAACCCAGAAAATTGAAAAACTAGAGGGTTTTTCACTGAAAATGGGATAGCGCTCTGGTGTAAGGGGTACCAGAGCACTCCAACACTCTGTGTAAGACCACCAGAGAGTGTTTTCACTCTGCTAACAAGGGCATGGGAGTGCTCTGCTACAAAATCTCAGAAAAGTTCCCAGAAACTCAAAAATTCAAGAAAATTCAGTCAATCAGGGTGATCATGATGACATAAAGAGGCAATCAAACCAATCTAAGAATAAAAAATACAATATGGAGAAGATCAAATCAATGGGAAAAGGGCCAAAACAATATTTGGAAATGGAAACAAAAAGAAGAGCTTCCTCCCCAGTGGAGTCGCCAATTTTTTTTTAAGGTGAATCCCCCTGCAGACAAGTGGATTCCCTCTTGGCCTATATACTCCTAAGGCCAAGACAAAAAAGTGCTTAACATGTACATTGACTTCCTTTTATATCTAATCAAGCTAATGAATGAAATAGAATGAGAAATATATGTACCTTATTAGCGACGTTTGTCCTTGCAAAGTCATGGCTGAGCTTTGATCCTGAGCTCCCTGATAGATCATGTAGGACAAACAAAGGTACAAAATACATCCTACTCTACTGATATTAGCTCAAACATAGATCCATATACTACAAACAAACTCATATTGAACAAGCATAATTTTGAAAGAAACAGGCCAAGCATTGATTATTAATGAGAACAAGTAACAGTACTTACAATCCTTTGAATGAAGGTGCAGTAGCTTCTTCCAGTTCTCCTTGTCCAACCCCTTTGCTCAAATAATCTCCATTGATTGTGTTGATGACATATCACTCATGAGATCATAATTTTGATGTAATTCTCAATCTCCATTGTCAATACCTTCTTATGAGATCATAAGTTAGGTATAATTCTCAATATTCCTTGTTCCTTTCACCATGAGAAGGCCTCCTTATATAACCTTGGAGAGGTCCAACCACTTGGGAGATATTTGGGATGAGTTGAGGATAATTCTCCTTCATTTTAGGATCGCCCCTAAGATCATCCCTTGACCATCTATTCGAATCCAACTACCTTCGGGAATTGAGGGATTATTCCCTTATTTGCCTCAACAAACCCAAAATTTGCTAAAAAGAGGGTAGCACTCCCCAAAAAGGGTGCACAGGGCACTCAAGCACTCCCCCAAAGAGGTTCGGGGAGCACCAGCACTCCCTGACAGTGGGCAGGGGAGTTTTCCTCTCCAAAATTCATTTTTGAGTGGTTCTTTCAGTGTCAAAAGGTTTGTACTCCCTGTCAAGTGACCTCTCTTCTTCCAAACTAGTCTTTGGGATGTCTTAAGTGTCTTTGTGATGTCGTTAGAGGCATGACATGGGCAAGATGGTAGTATATTGTTTGTGACACTTGCAACACGTGTGGTCAAGATGCGACACTTACAACACTTGTAATGATGACACTTGTGACACTATCGAAGTGAGTAATTTTGAGGTGTAACAATATAGCTTGAAGGAACATAAGGCATAGGTCTACTCAAAGTTCTTGGAGTTCCACATGGAGAACTTCATCCCGCATGGAGCCATTGTTATCACCTATTTTTTCTGCTAAGTCTCATATCTCATCTCTTAGTTTCTCCATTTTAAAATTCTTATGTAATCTATAAATCCTAATAATTAGTTTGATTAAGGGTGCAAAATCTTATTAAGGGGGTCAAATTTGTATTATGTTGAGAAAAATGAGGGGTTCTTAGTCTTATTAAGGGGGATATGATTAATTATGCATATGTTTGTAAGACTGTCATATGACATCATTTAAAGTGTCGCATCCTTTCATCGAAGGTCATATGTCATGTCATAGTTTATGTTTCATCATTACTAAGTTAGATAATGAATTTCAATTCGTTTTCATTCAAACTTGCCAAAGGACAAGTTTTTGCAGAGTGCTACAGGAACTTCCACCTGTCCCTATTTCATCATCACATAGATGGTTGGAATGAATTTGAGGACATGGATCATCCTAACTAGTTGGATGAAATATTCAAGGTATTTGTCAAGTACCCAATCGCCAGTCACAACATGAAAAGGTGGGGGTATTTTCACATGTGCGTGTCTCTTATCCAGGATGTCACACGTATGAGGTTTATTCGAAATATTGTTCGTTTAAATCTGGTTCATTTTTCATTACTCTAATTTCACACTGCAAATTTGGTCGAATTTGAATTTTCATCCATAGAGCCAGCAAATCCTCTATCCTTCTCCACACATCATGCATATCCATTTTTTTGCAGCAAAGAGTTCAGCCTTCTGGTTGTGATAGTTAATATGGGTAAAGGTGGACACGTGAAAAGAAAAGAGCTTGAAGGGCCTAATATTATGGAAGCATATGAAGACAACAGACTCATCTTTGATCAAGCTGGTTGGTATTTGTACTACACCAAGTTATATGGTTATAAATAAGCTCTAGCCCGAGTGTTTGCTGAAATTTTTAATGGACAGAGGGCCTGAATTGTACACCTGGTTATGCAAGTTACAGAAGAGTCCATAGAAACAGCTTGTAACCTCCCTATCGACGATGAAATGTGGTTCAAAAACAAATTGATTACAGGAGGGGATGTAAATCAGTTCTTGAAACCTGAACATAGAGATCTCAATTGGGCAAAGGGTATTCCTAAGGATTGGATTGTTGATGAATGGATGGATTCCTTGCTTATGCTTAAACGATACATCGCATGTGAAGGGTTTTATTCCACTTTGTTTTTGTTTCATCCATGTTTCCTTCTTCATTTGTGAGAAATCAAAAGGATGAGTCTACCATATTACTTTTTAAGATATCTAAATAGTATGGCTATGAAAATTCAAGAAAACCCTAATACCCCTCCTCGTAGAATTTATCATCAGGGATTTATTAAGATACTTATTAAAGCTGAGTTGGGGAAATTACAGAGGACATGGGATACATTCTTGATCCAGTTGAGGTTTGAGAAAGAAGTACATCATCCTATCACACAGTTGCATGACAAAATTTTTGAACCTAATGAAGAAGCTTCACCCAGTGTAAATCAACCAGTCATTCCAAGGAAGGGTAAAAGAGAATCATGTTTAAAGATTTCAAATGATCCAATGGAAGATACTCCAACCATTCTACAATAATATAGAGGGTCTTCTCATATCCTAGGTGGAGGTAAGCATCCTTTTCTATATTCTCAAAAGACTTATTCTAGAAGGACCAAAAGGTTAGAAAATCCTAGGGTATTGAAGGAAGATCAAGAACATGAAACAACAGAAAATTTGTAGATCCTATACATCCTAAAGATCATTCCCCAAAGATCATTCCTCCTATCTCAAGCTCCTCTGAAAATGATGCTTCTAGATATAAAATTTTGATGAGAAAAAGGAGCACTAGGCCCCGAAATAAATTCAAGTTGAAATCCAAAGAAATGTATAACCCTACCATTAAATATAAGGTTATCATTATTGATGAAGAATCTGCAAACCCAAAAGAGGAGCCATCAACAAGAAATAAAATTCATGAAACTAATCTTGAGAGGAATAAGTATGATAAGGGAGGTCTGACAACAAATACAAAGACTCCTACAAGAAAAATCATAGCTTCTACAAGAAAAAAGAGTAAAACGAATAAGAGAGGCCCAAACTCTATGATCAGATCTTAAGGGGATAATCGCAAGAGAATACAAACTCGTTCTCAAACCAAGTAGACAAGAAGGAACAGTTTGTAGTTGGTGGCAGAAGCAGCTACATCAGTGTTTCAAGGAGAATTCATAGTTTGAGAATTTCACCTTCAATTAAAACAATAAATTTTCACTGAAAGATGATGGATGAAGGAAGAACTTTTTTGTTTCCTTGTATTTAACTGCCCATTCCTCTTTTTTTATGATTGGCTATAACTTGGTCAAGGAAAGGCATTAAAAAGGATCAAAACTAGTTTTTTGTATGGTGCTACAGGAAGTTCCCGTAGTCTCATACACAGGAAAATATTGGCGCTACAGGAACACCTGTAGAATTCGATTTTGCAACATATATGACACATATTCATATTTTCATAATGGAAAAAGGATCTAAACAAGGTTAATATTTTAAGTATCATTAGATGGAGTTAGATACCCTTTTGTGGATCTACAGTTTATCTTGGGATACGATGATTCTATAGATTAGTTAGCATTGTTGAGTTGTCAAAGTCTTGATTCGAGTGGATCATTGAATATCAGGAAGAGCTTGTAAGTATAAGAGGAATATGCAACGTAATCATCCAGGTGGAAATAAATTCAACCAAAGAATTTTTTCTATGTAAGGCTATTTCCTTTATTATAGGATATTTTTGTAAATTGTTCATTGTTTTGTATATCAGTAGATAGAGACAGAAATTCACCTTGAGCACTTGTAGGGATTAGTTTTGATGTGTCCCTGACTATCAGGTTGACCATAAATGCATGTAACAAATGTAAAACACTATATGTTGGATGAAGTAGAAAAACAATGGGTTGGATCCCTGTTTTGGCTTAAAGGTTCTAAATATAAGACTATTTTGATTCATCCTACCTATGTAAAGATTTCAGTTGTTAATAAATTCGATGGTTGGAGTGTATCTCTTGTATTTGTTTATCACTTCCATTTCCTCATCTTGAGTATATCATTATTGTTATATTCTCATATGACTGTATGTATGTGTTGAAAAGGTTTCTCTATTTTGTATAGTGCAATATTTGCCACATGTGTGTTTGAGTCTTTTAAATCTTATTCAGAAAGGATTTATGAGCTTAGATTTATTATTATACTGGTCAAATATATTAAATAACATATGCTCTTTGATGATTTTAAGTTTTGTTTCATTAATTCTCCTTAATCATATCTAATACTCTTTTTACTCCAACTGAGGTTTTGTTTACCTTATTTGTTGCACATAGGGAAGTGGTTATAATAGATCATTCATCTAGCTACATTGAGATCAAGAGTGTGATCCCTCTGCCTCTCTAAAAATGTTTTCTTCAAAACATTTTGAAAAAAGGTGTCCTAGACTTAAATCAACAGCAGTATTGAGTTGACTTTTAGTTCTAACAACAGGCAAGAGAAGGAGATGAAAAAATTATTCCATATCAAGACCGAGGTCAAGAACACCAAGGTAGACACTCTATTCAATTTTGATTCATAGGCCAATCTCATAAAATTTGATATGGTCATCAAGCTTGGGTTGGAGGTTCATGATCATCCTATCCCATATCCACTGGGGTGGGTTAACAAGGATGCAGAGATCAAGGTCATGAAACAGTGTAATATTAAATGTCATGTAAGATCAATCCATACCAAGGTGAGTTCAATGCATTGAATTTGAATCATTGGTTGCATAAATTAGAGGTCTATTTTAGTGTTCACAATATAGATGAGGAGCAGAAGATTTCATTTTCGCAATTGAAATTAGAGGGCCATGCATTAACCTTGTGGAAAATCCACATGGAGACACTTACACTGGAGGGTGATCTACTAGTAACTAGGTGAGATGATTTCAAAACCCTCATTAAGTATCAATTATACCCTATCGAGTATGTATAGGACCAATGGATTAGTTGAAATTAATTTGGGAGAAAGAAACGGTAGAGTATGTACGAGTACACCAACAAATTCAGAAAGATGGATATCATTTTAGGTATCTCTCCCAAAAACCTATATGTACTCCTCAAGTATCTGGGGGATCTAAAGAGTTATTTGTGTAATAAAGTGATTCTCTTCAATCCCAAAAGGGTTGATGAGGCCAGTGTGCAAGAACGATATATGAAAAATATATGTCACAAGAAAGGAAAGCCAAGTGGTTCCAAACAGAAAGAGCACCAAGACACTTCCAAGGAGGGGAATAAGAAGTGGAAGGGGAAAGACCAGACAACAACCACTACACATTGGTCCAAGGATCCAAGTAACCACTGTAACCATTTCAATATTAATGGTTACACTGAGGAAAAGTGTTGGAAACTACATTCAAAGATCAACCCTAAGAATTGTAAGAAGGAGGTGAATCTGAGTATCGTTCATCATGGGGAAGAGAAGGAGATGAAAAAACTATTACATATCAATATCTAGTTCAATAAGACAAAGGTAGACGCTCTATTCAATTCAGGTTCACGATCCAATCTCATAGCAGTTGATTTGGTCAACAAGCTTGGGTTGGAGCTTCATGATCATCCTAGCCCATATCCAGTCAGGTGGGTAAACAAAGATGCAGAGATCCAAGTCACGAAATAGTGTAAGATCAAATTGGAGTAAGTGCATATTTTATGGATAAAGTGGACTTAGATGTAGTACCCCTTGACATGTGTGGTGTAGTGTTTGGAATCCCCCTACATGTATATTATGGATATGATCTTCATGTGGAGATAAAACTAATACCACTTGATTAAGGATGGAAAGTATTTCATCATCAATGCACATAACGGTAAATCGAATATCTCACTGGTAAGTTCCAACCAAGCCAAGAATTTTATTAGTTCAAGAAATAAGTATGTTTTACTTTTCTTACTAGAGAAACAGTTGGGTTTTGAATTGGTAGGAGTAAGGGAATCCCTGGAAGGATGTACTAAAAATTAGAAACAACCATTAGAGGAGTTGTTGCAGGAATATAGAAGATTATTCTAGGATCCTAAAGGAATACCACCTAAGAGGGAAGTGGAGCACGAGATACAATTATTGCATGAATCCCCATTATCAAATATTGGGTTGTATGGATAGTTTGTTTTCGAAGAAAATGAAGTGAATAAGTAGTTGCAATAGTTTTTGGAGTAGGGAGTGATTCAACCAAGGACTTCACCTTTTGGGTCACCTATCATCATCATACCCAAGAAGGATGGGACTTGGAAGATGTGTATCGACTACAAAGATTCGAATAAGATTACACGCAAGAATTGATTTAATGAATGTTAGACTAGTTGCATAATGCCAAGTACTTCACAAAGTTGGATCTTAAACCAAAATACCATTGATTATGTGTCAAAAAATAAGACACTAGGAAAACCGCCTTCAAGACAAGGAAAGGTTTGTATGAATGGTTGATCATGCCATTTGGTTTATGTAATGCACCACTTACATTTATGATATTGGTGAATGATGTATTACACCCATATTTAGATTCATTTGTTATAGTGTATTTGGATGATATATTGGTTTATATCTCTACCTGGGAGGAGCACATATCACATATCATGCAAGTGTTAGAGACTTTGAAAAAACACCAACTGCTAGATAACCTCAAAAAATGTGAGTTTACTCACCATTTGTTGGTGTATTTGTTGGATCATGTTGTCATT
>JZKD02S0955574.1:168579-200257 GCA_000966675.3 Picea glauca | reverse complement strand
GGTTGTGATCTAGTAGTGACTTAATGGGAGTTTAACATCAATAATTCAAATTCGATTCTCAATGCAATATATATGGCTTTATTTAAAATTTCCAAAATGACATGTTTTAAAAACAATTAACTCACTTCAAATAAAAAAACAAAAAAAGAACTTCAAAGAAAAAAACCAAAAAAGATATTGGTCTCTCTCTATAACACATGTACAAATTTAACCATCCCTAAAAGGATAAGTTTTTATTATTGACCACTTGCTCCATTTCATTTAGAGTTTAGTGGTTAGGGGACCAAGCTCTATTTCACAATTAGTCTATGAATCACGGAAGGCTCATTGTATTTGGAGATCATGCATTTCACCTTAGCAAATAGTCAAAGCATAAGGAGACAATCATCTGGGCGTGTTAGCAACATATTTATCATCTTGGATTCTTCTTAATGTTTCCAAACCAAGTAAGTGTTTGTTTGCATGTTGATTCTTATTCCTTGGTGTCCTTAAACAATTCTACTTATATTAGTATAAATTATCTTTAATTACCGAAGGTCAATGATACTTAACATTGTTTCCTCAAAGGTAGATGCCCCAAGTGAGAAGCCTCGGCTCTTGCTAAGTCACAAGTTATTGGTATATTTGACTTGTGGGTTGTTGAATATACTCTTGAGTTACAATGGTAACTAGCATGTTTGATCTTGGACCTAATTCAAATCACTCAATGAATTATGGATTTCCCATGATAAAAAAAACATTGTTTCCTCACAAGTTACTTGCTAGTACTAACTTAGTTGTTAATACTAACTAACCTATAGTTTATAGTGATTATTGACTACCACTATAAACTCAACACACAATTTTCACATGCCAACTTTTTCATTACAAAATTTTATTATTCTCTAACTTACTTTAAACTCTAACAATTCAAAAAATTAATTATAATTATAAATAAAATATTAAAAATTAAAAATTAAACAACTTTTTTATAAATATTTAACTAAATTTAATATTTTGATTAAAAAACAATATTCACATTAAAACAAAGCAAGAAAACAACTTTGCAACACAACCATTACATATCCCCTGGTTGACATCAATACCAAAGGACTTAGAAAAAGAAAACGGACAAAGAAAGGACATAGAAAAAGAAAATGGACAAAGAAAGGACTTAGAAAAAGAAAGAATGCATATTCACAGTGACTTTGTTAAAAGTGACAACGAAACGTCCATCTGGTGCAAAAGGGTTGGCAAATCGTGCATATATTAATGTTTTGGGTATGGGTACTTTGCTTAAAGAAGTTGTAAGGAATTTATCAAAGCAAAGTAAATGGCAGTGGGGCCTTTGTAGGCAAACAACTTTATTCTAAATGAAATGAAAGTTTCATTGAAGCAACCTCTCTGAGCAAAAGTGGTATCTTAATATTTCATTAAAAGTAGAGTTAGTTAGTTCCTTTAAGTGGAACTGAATCAACATTTGTTATGTACAAGCTTTGAAGTTTGTTGCAGTGTTGTTTTCTCATTGTGTTGTAGTGTTGTTTTCTCATAAAGGTATAATCAGCATGTGCTTTGTACAAGTTTTGAAGTTTGTTGTCTTGAAATCAGCATGTGCTTTGTATAAGTTTTGAAGTTTGAAGTTTGTTGCTTTGAAGCAATTTTTCTAAGCAAAAGTGGTATCTTAATATTTCATTAAAAGTAGAGTTAGTTAGTTCCTTTAAGTGGCACTGAATCAACATTTGTTATGTACAAGCTTTGAAGTTTGTTGCAGTATTGTTTTCTCATTTTGTTGTAGTGTTGTTTTCTCATAAAAGTATAATCAGCATGTGCTTTGTACAAGTTTTGAAGTTTGTTGCCTTGAAATCAGCATATGCTTTGTACAAGTTTTGAAGTTTGAAGTTTGTTGCTTTGATTTATAAGGAGTTATGAAATTTTGATTTATAAGGAGTGTTATTGTTGTAAAAGTTTCGATGTTTGTTGTTTTGATTTATAAGGAGTTATAAATTTAGTGTTGTGGTTTTATTTAAAAGTTAATTTTTTTAATGTTTAAATTGTGTATAATATATTTTATTGAGGTTTAAGGAGTTTGTTTAAGTACTTGTTACTAATGTTGTTAAGTATTTGGTTAGTTTTATGTAGGTGTCTAATTTGAATCTCTTTAAGTTAAACACTTTGGTTTATGCCAATGAGTTTAATAGAGATAATATATATAAGTATGGAGAAATATCTTTTAAGTTTCCCATACAAATTTCTTTGGAAAAAAAAAAACATTTTTTTAAATCTCAACAATAATATTTCAAAATATATACTATTTGATTTCACCCATTTAACTTATAAGTGTTATCTATATAATTTTACATGTCACCTTATTATAATTGTGCATTTCGATGGGGTGGCAGGTGCAGGGGGTCATCATGGATCCCAGAGGGACAATCGAAGCCTATTATGTGTTGGGACTTGGTATCGTTTTCAGCAATGGAGCATAAGGATATGCTTTATGGCAAGGACCCAAAATAGCAAAATGCATTGACATGCAATCAATTATAGTGATAGGAGACTCCAAGATTATTATAAACCACGTGATGCACAATTCAGAGTCGAGAGACAATTTTCTAGCTTTAATTATGTAATGATGTAAACAACGAGTGAGCTCCTTTTCCAACATCAAATTCTAGCATGTCTTGCGAGAAAATAACTGAGAAGTAGACCGGTGGGTTAATTTTGCATCAACATTAAAAGATGGGAAGCTTATGGTTAATGCCATATCAAATCAACAATCCATCCCCTAATCAATTATTAGTACCAAGACATGTTTTGTAGTGTACCCGTTATTAATCTCACAAAACAACTCTCATACTCATTAAATATAAATGAGTGGAGACTGTTAAAACGCCCTAGCAGATAACTGAAAAAATTAATTTCATGAATGCAACCATTTTAAGCATACACAGTAGCATGTAAAACATTTAAATTACAGAGTAAGATGTATAGCAATTAAACTCAAATTTTAACATGAAATAAACACAATGAGCAAGACACTTATCTTTGTGAAAACACAACCAGCTACAAAGGATGGGTGTTTCACCCAACCATAGACTTGTTGCTCCATATCTCTTAGCAGCAAGTCACCCCCAAGATGGGGTTATGAATCCACAAGAAAGGATGTCTCCTATGGGTGTATACTACCCATTCAAATCCCAAAAACTCACAGTTGTCTATTCCTACGACCATTCCAATCCATCAACTATCTTTCCCCTAACCTGCACAACCCAAGGAATGGGATCCCCTTCTCTATCACACAGTCCCTTATCCTATCCCACTTCTCTCCAGGGATCCAACACGGGTTGGCCAAGAAATCTCTCTTCTAGGGACCCATGAATTTACAACTGCAACATGAATTCTCATGGTAGAAACTCACTTGATTACTTTGGAAATTTCTTACACATAAATCTCACTCACAGGCCTACAGCCTAATTTCTTCATGAATTACAACTCCAACAAGCTATCTTCCATGCCCACTATGGATGCCCTCCATCTTCAACACTCAGAATTCCCATTCTCTCCCTTTTCCCTAGCTATAAAAATCGCCTTCTTTTTCCATTTGAATTTCCTTTTCGCCATGCATGTTGACTCTCACATTTCCCAATGTTGATTGTATTCAAGCCCATGCTCTCAATAACTATGAGAGGTGAATTTTCCCACCAACCCCTCACATGCATTCAATGATTGGGAATTTTGGGATATTTAAAAAGGAAATAGAATGTTAATTCAAAAGTAATTGTAGAAAGGTGGATTGGGATTAATAGGAATACATAATCCCCCCCGGACCCCCTCTCTTGTGGAAACTTAGCCCTGATGACTCTGTCCATGTTCGTTTGTATATGATTATGCATTCTATTTTATTATTTTCGATATACAATGTTTACATATTACATTGCTTGGCCTCCAGCCATACAACATTGATCTAGGAGGATCTAGAATGCTAAAAAATTGACAGTCTCAAATTCTTATGAAAATGACTTCATTATGTAGATCTCAACAAGAGCATTCCAACGCAATTTGAACATCCTCAAACGAACGTTGTATGAGCAAGTTGTAGCCTTTTAAAGTTTTGGCAAAAACAAGGCAGATGGAAAAAGGAGGTGCCATGTGGCACCACCAGGAGGAGACACATGGACTATATGAACATTGTACAAATGCCACGTGATATCACTGAAAGGATGAAACATGGCAGTACAAAAGGGTGATGTGGCAGTACGACAAGTTGATAGGTGGTAGTACGGATGACACGTGGCATGCTGACAAAGCAGCGCACTGGATGTACAGTGATAATGATGTAAACCAATTTGAAGGTGACACATGGCACCTTTGGATTGGCCCAGTTGGTTCGAAGGGCATAAAATTTGTTGGGGTCGAAGAGAATCGAACCCTTGACGTATCCACATCAAGACAATGACTTCAACTAAGCGCCCGAACCAGCTGGGCTACGTGTTACTCGAACCAGCTGGGCTACGTGTTACTTGTAAAGCATAGTGGGATTTAATATATTTAAGTTGTTGTTACAAGTGCGAAATGGAGGGAAGGCCTGCGGATTAGAACTCGTGACCTCTGCCCACATATTCCAACAACCTATACCAACGGTTCGACCAATGTGCCAACATGTGTCTTTGTTAATAACCACGGGAATCTTTGTATTAAATTTTTCATTAATTTCCAATCCGAGCATATAGGGGTTTAGGTGGGGTTTGACCCCCTCGACCTCCCCTATTTAAACACCACGCCAATTACATTGCACCACATGGGGCTCCTATGCCAAGAACCTAGATTGGGTTGGTTTTGACATGGAATTGTGTGCAAGAACTTGGAGCGGGTTTGTTTTGTACACATGTGGGATTTCATGCCAAGAACTCAGAGCGGGTTCGTTTTGGTTATGATCATAGTTCATGCCAAGAACTCGGATTGAGTTCATTTTGGTATCGATTTGCATGCCAAGATTTTATGCTCATGAGAAGTATATAGTGTTTATAGTCAAAAGTTTCAGTTTTCCGAGGCAATGCCAATTTTGATAGTTACACTTGTGTTTGAGCAGCATAGTAGAAGGTCATAAATGGGAGTTGTATTTAAGCATTATCGGGCATCAATAAAGCGATCTCTCATTTTGAAGCGGACCTGAAGACGTAGCCCAAGATGGGTGAACTCTGTTATCAACTCATGTAAAGTGCCTTGATCTTTGTTGTTAATATTTCTATCCATGTTAGCATTTATATTTCCACAATTTATCTATCATTTAATGATTTTTTGGATAAATAAGTGTTTTCACACGATATTTTGTAAATGGTCATAACGATCATAATTTCTCAAATCTGGTCAGATGTTAGTGTCTTCTTAAGAACTAATTTGACATATAAGTATGTTCAGATCGAGTTGGTATCAAATCTTGTTTGGCGTGTATTTGCAAGTGAATCCTTATGAGGTCCAAAATCAAGCTTGGTGAAGGATCGTTTGAAGAGTACATTCCTGAGATTGGTTCAAGGCATGCATTTCAAAAGCAAGAAATGGATTCAACAAAAGACAAGGATTCTTCTAATCCAAATATTTTTGGTACTGAAGAGGCATTTTTTTTCCACGTTCATGCCAATGAAATCCATGGTGGAAGAAATGTATGATGATCGAAAGAAGGTCAAGAGAACTGGTGGTAAAGGCAGAGGAAAGCCACATAAATTCGAGAAACAGTCAAAGAAGCCTACATGTTCTCACTGTGAGAAGAAAGGACACGATGAGAAGCATTGTTGGAAGTTGCATCCAGAGATGCTACCAAAGAAGTTCAAGGACAAGGGTAAACAAAAGGCCACGACCATAGTTCAGGATCTTGGATCAAATTCTAAAGTTACAGCTATGGGTGTTAAAGGTATATTTATGTTGCTAGTTCTAGTTCACATACTTCTTCTTCAAAGGATGATGTAATCCCTGATGTAAGGAAAATAAATGAATTGTTTCATTTACGAGTTATCTCAAAGCACACTAAGATTGATACACTTGTTAATAATGGATCACAAGTAAATCTTATTTCAAAGCAAGTTGTTAAGAATCTGGGATTGGAAACTAGGCCTCATCCGAGACTGTATTCTTTGGGTTGAATTTGTGATAATGCTTAGTTACAAGTAACTAAGAAATGTAAGTTATAGCTTGTGATCACATCCAGTTTCATTGATGAGGTAGAGTTAGATGTGGTTCCACGTGACATTTGCGGGATAGTTTTGGGAAGTCCATACTTATATGGCAAGAAGGCCATTTTCTACAGGGAACATAACAAGTATAATCTTTTCAAGGATGGGATTGAGTTCATAGTGAGAGCTCATCAGATGAAGACTAATTTGATTGTTGTCAATATATGGCATGTGAAAATGCTAGTTAATTCTAGTATCCAGGATCCAGGTTTACAACCTATGGTTCGAAGTAAAGTAGATCCTTTGGTTGATGGTGTTCCTGTTAAGAAGAACAAATGTGTTGATGATTCATTCTCTTTCGCATCTGTATATTCAATTTTATTGCTAATTTTTATACTAGTTAGAGTCAGTGTCGGCATCAAAGGCATACAATTGAAAGAGTTCTTTTGATATTGTCAGAAGAATGAGACCCTATTCCATTACGGGGAAGCAACCTACAATGGAACAATTATGGTTATCATTTTGGGGAAGTAGCCTAAAATGGGACATTAATGGTTATTGTTTTTTAATAGCCAAGTTTAACATACATAAGTAGCACCTCCAAATAATTTTTCCATTGTTGTAATAGAAGGATTTATTTAGCCACCCTTGGAGAATTTCAAGAGTGAGAGGGGTCTTGTAGGGATTCCTAATCCTTCTTTGGCAACATTGAAGACTATTGTTGTAATTTTGTCTTATTATCAATTGATGGACTACATGTGGGTCAAATTGCTAAGTAATATCATTCTTGTTCTAAAGTACAAAGGTGAAAGAATGGAAGAATGCGGCATTGAAGACATTTGACATGTAGATCAAGAGCGGGAAGAGCATCGTAGTTATGCAATTTCTTCCTAGAGATGGTAAAGAAATAATCTTCTTTGCATGAAGTAAGGAGGTAGAATACTTATTAAAAGAGTGAAATAAGTATGATTTATGCTATGTACATGGTAAATATGTTAGGGAAATACCAGATGGAGTTCCAAGATGGAGATTAGTGGACAAAGACTAGAAGGGTGAGGGAATTTTATCCATGGATGATTTTAGGGGCTAAATTTCGCTCATGGGATAATTTTCCATGGTTTTTCCAAAAATGAGATTCGTTATTTTAAAAATGATTCACCCAAATTCTATAGGATAAAATTATTTTACCATAAAAATCACCAAAATTTTATAAAAAATATAAAAAATACTTATAAATTTGAATATTTTTACAAAAATATCGCCAAACATTTATAGTTGGCATATGAAGGATTAGTAAGATTCGCCAAGGTTTCTACATTTTAAAACAAATTTCCATCCTTAAAATCATCCATGATTTTATCATCATTGAGTTGTTGAGTGATCCATACTTTTGGAGGTCCAAAAGTTCTTCAATGGGGATGTGTGATACAAGAGGATCTAGAATGCTAAAAAATTAACAGTCTCAATTGCTTATGAAAATGACTTCATTGCGTAGACTCGACGAGAGAATTTCAACATAATTTGAACAACTTCAAATGGACGTCGTATGAGGAAGTTATGACCTTTTAAATTTTTGGCAAAGACATGGCAGATGGAAAAAGGAGGTGCCACGTGGCATCACTAGGACGTGACACGTGGAATGTATGGACACTTTACATATTCCATGTGGCATCATTGAAAGGATGACATGTGGAAGTACAGAAGGGTGATGTGGTAGTACAACAAGTGATAGGTGGCAGTGCGGATGACACATGGCATGTTGACAGAGCAGTTCACTGGGTGTACGACGACAATGATGTGGACCAATCAGAAGGTGACACGTGGCATCTTTTGATTGTTCTAGTTGGTCCGAAGGAAATAAAATTTGTTGGGTTTGAAGGGAATCGAACCCCCGACCTATCTGCATCAAGCCAACGACTTCAACTAAGCGCCCAAACTAGACAAACTACATGTTACTTGTAAAGCATAGTGGGCTTTAATATATTTAAGTTGTTGTTACAAGTGAAAAATGGGGGGAAGGTCCACAGATTGGAACCTGTGACCTTCGCCCACATATTCCAACAACCTATGCCAACAATCTGATCAACCCGCCAATGGGCACCTTTGTTAACGCCCATGGGAATCTTTGTATTAAAGTTTTCATTAATTTCCAATACTAGCATATAGGGGTTCGGGTGGGGTTTGACCCCCCCGACCTCCCCTAATTAAACAACACGCCTTTGTCATTGCACCACATAGGGATCCTATACCAAGAACCAGGATTGGGTTAATTTTGACATGGAAGTTCGTGCAAGAACTCAGATCGAGTTTGTTTTATATACATGTGGGATTTCATGCCAAGAACTCTGATTGAGTTCATTTTGGTCTCGAATTATGTGCCAAGAGTTTATGCTCATGAGTTTTTTGAGCTTTGAGACTCATTTAAAGAAGTATATAGAGTTTACAGTCAAAAGATTTGATTTTCCAAGGTGGTGTTGATTTTGACAGTTACACTTGTGTTTGAACAACAGATCAGAAGGTCATAAGTGGGAGTTGTATTTAAGCATTATTAAGCATCAATAAATTGGTCTCTCGTTTTGAAGCTTACCTAGACACATAGCACAAGATGGGTGAACTTCGTTATCAGTTCGTGTAAAGTGTCGTGATCTTTGTTGTTAATATTTCTCTCCATGTTAGCATTTATATTTCTGCAATTTATTTATCATTTAATGAGATTTTAGATAATTAAGCGTTTTCGCATGATATTTTGCAAATAGTCATAACAATCATAATTTCCCGAATCTGGTCGGATGTTAGTGTCTTCTTAAGAACTATTTCGACATCTAAGGATTTTCAGATCAATCGTATTTACAATATAAATTCTAATTTGGAGATTAAAAATGGGGATGTTACACGTTTCATGTTTTTATTCCATCACATGGAAAGTAACAAGGGATCAAAATGTCATAAGTGGGAGTTGTATTTAAGAATTATTGAGCATCAATAAAGTGGTCTCTCATTTTGAAGCATACCTAGAGACGTAGCCCAAGATGGGTGAACTCTATTATCGGCTCGTGTAAAGTTCCTTGATCTTTGTTGTTAATATTTCTCTCCATGCTAGCATTTATATTTCTGCAATTTATTTATCATTTAATGAGATTTTATATAATTAAGCGTTTTCACAATGATCATAATTTCCTGAATCTGTTCGGATAATAGTGTCTCCTTAAGAACTATTTTAACATCTAAGGATTTTCGGATCAATCGTATTTACAATATAAATTCTAATTTGGAGATTAAAAATGGGGATGTTACACATTTCATGTTTTTATTCCATCACATGGAAAGTAACAAGGAATCAATAAATCATCACATGGCATGCAATCTAGACCACCTCACCCAATATACAATCAATAATGAGAAGGGATGGGAGTCCCTCATTTACATTCTACTTTGAAGCAATCTCGCATGCTTATCACCTATTGTGTATTTTTCCTCCAACTCGTTGTGGGATAATGATATCATTGTTTGACATGCATAGGGGTATTCAATCCTCTCTGTCAGGTAACAATTTTTATTGCTTCTTGATAATTGTTTGGATTATTTCTTTGTGCTAGGGAATTACCAGGGGAACCTCCCTCCTAGTGGATTATTGGTTCATATGGAACTAGATGACTCCATGCCGACATCAACCTTAGCAACATTTGGTTAGAATGGTGCATGGCTCCTGGGATTAAGTAACATATGAACTTGAGCTTTGGGAAGTTCTTTTAGTTCTCCATCATGGGATAGAGGAAAACATGAAGTTCCTAGGATTTGAGGAGTGAGGAGGTCATTTTAGTCAAGATGGAACATATTACTTTTACAAAAGATATTGGTCATAAAGCGCTGCAAATGGACTCCAATGAATTACCAAAAATCCATAGAACTCTCAGAAGCCA
The DNA here is from genome assembly GCA_000966675.3 of Picea glauca. Taxonomy (NCBI): domain Eukaryota; kingdom Viridiplantae; phylum Streptophyta; class Pinopsida; order Pinales; family Pinaceae; genus Picea; species Picea glauca. The sequence goes on along the minus strand of JZKD02S0955574.1, from coordinate 190,191 downwards.
TGAGGAGCACATTCACTGCAATAGGTCCTCAATATTTAATATTGCTTCAAAATTTCATGAAATTGAATGTCAGACTACAACACAGATAGTAGAAATTATGGGGTCTCTAATGGAATTGAAGAAATAGTTGGCAATTATGGAAGTTGAATGTAATCTTCTTCGAAATTTGGCACTCAATATGTATAGGGATTACCAATCCATGGCCTCAAATCAAAGGTTTTCAACTAACTCGTCCATGGGAGAGTTAAAGGAGGAAGAAATTGTGCATTGATTTGACGAGGAGATGGTAATTGTGAACCAAGAAAATGAACCAAAAACTACATGTCTAGATGATACCGCTAGCCATTATGATCTTTGCTAATTTTAATGCTTTTAAGGTTTATAAGGGTATTAGGTATATATTATATAATATATAGCATCAAGGAGCATTGGGTAATTTTGTATAACGACTAAGCCAATTTTGTTTTTGGGCTTGTAGTAGAGTTTTTTATGAAATATGTTCTCGCAATTTTGAAACTCTTTGGAACTAAATAGTGATTTAACTCCTATTGCAACTTTAACTGTAGTTTTTTTGTTAATATATTTTACCTAGTTATTATTAAAAAAAAATATGTATTTCTATGGACAAACACTAAATAGAAAACTTTAAGAAACAAGATATTATCAATGTGAAAAACTACTTAAAGCTTAACACCTCATAGCATGATTCAAAAAGGATAACAAAACTAAGATCTAGCTCACACATGTTGAGTTGTGAAACAAGAATATGGGAACAAGAAAAGGAGCTATGGGAGGAAATGTTATGACGAATATTGGAAAAAGGGAAGTTAGAAATTGAACAACAATTTCTCCTACAATATGCATCATACTCTAGAATCAAAGAGATGTCAAATTTACAAGTCAAAGACTAAGAATAAGTGTTTCAAGATGATCTAATGAGAGATACAAAAAGGTTGGGTGAGAAAATGATGTGAAAGTCGCATATTGTTGAGAGTAAAGTCAACAAGGTAGCTAGCCCTTGATATATAACAAAGGGTGCTAGAGTTAATTAAGTAGGCCAAGCTCATGATACAAGTCTTGCCATTGCACCACTAGCTCTAGTTATCATAACTTCTTGCTTCACTCCATTAGAAAATGGCACACAAAAAGTAAATTGGGTTGTCCCATATGACTATTCAATATATATATATATATATACACACACATGAAATCCTCTCCTCTTCACCAAAATACATGGATGAAGGGATACTTAACCGCCGACAACGATAGTGACTAGTAATCCCAAGGGACTAAGCTAGATTTGAAGATGTGACATATGGCTTCCCTATTAGCAACATGCCTTGGATAGATGTCTGAATCGATTGAGCTAGCCCTTGGAGATTGCTTGTGTGTGTGTGTGTGTGTGTGTGTGTTCCAAGGAAAACTTGCAAAGAAACCCAAGGGATTTTTTCCCACATCTATGGATGGCATCCCTAATAAATATATCTATAAACAATAAATGTATAAAATATCTTCATATTTATTTATTTTCCATGGAAAACCTCGTGAAGAAACCCAAAGGATACTTCCTGACATTTGTGGATGGCATCCATAGTAAATTTTTTAGTGTAGATCAATGTGCCTAATCCAAGGGGATTCTAATTGGGCACTTGCTACCATGGAACTAACCAAATGCCTAATGACATTGACAACAATTGGTTGAGCTAACCCCTTTGACTATGCGCGCGCGCGCGTGTGTGTGTGTGTGTGTGTGTGTGTGTGTTCAACAACACATGTATTCCAACAGAGGACGAACACCTTAAGTAACCACTCACACAACCATATCAAAGATCAACACACCGATGTTTTGATTTGGTAAAACCCCTACAGGGAAACATCCATGGCCCCAACCAACGCGACCACTTGGAGCAGTTTATTAATGCAAAAGAAAAAGATTACAGAGATATTTTACAAGAGAGTTTCTCATAATCAATCATCAACAAATGACCCTCCATGCTCTTTAAATAGAGATCATGGACCAATCAGGTGTTAAGCCAAAGATCAATGGTTGTTAAGATCGAGGAGAATATGAACTGTCGGATCACTCTATGTCGGGAGCATATCTTGACCGTCGGATTCCCTAATTACAAATGCATACTAAAGAAACACACTTTTACCTAACGACACATTAGACCAAGTAGATCTTAACTAACTCCTAAATATCCTAACACCCCCCCTTAAGAACAACTTGGGATAGGATTGACGGATTTACAATAGTGACACAATAGGAGAAGGAAGGAGGCATTAGAGCCTATCCCCCTTTAATGACAACTTCCTGAAATCCTAACATAGATCAAAGTTTGGAAAACTTCGCTTTTGTAAAAGACTTTGTGAAAATGTGTGCAACTTGATCTTTTGTAGGGAAAAAGAGCACTTCAATAACTTGATCATGAATGAGCTTTCTGATGAAGTGCATGTGTAGGTCGATGTGCTTGTTGCACTGATGTTGAACTTGGTCTTTAGCGAGCTTGATGGCACTTTGATTGTCGCACCAAAGGTTGGTCGGATGCTACTGCTAGAATGCAAACTTTGAAAGGATTTGTCGAAGCCACAAGGCTTCCCGACTTGCATTTACCATTGCTCGGTACTATGCTTCTGCCGAAGAAAGTGCAATAGCCTGTTGTTTCTTACAGGCCCAAGTGACAGGTCCTGAACCAAGGCTGAAAACATAACCTATAGTAGACTTCCGATCATCAGGGTCATCGGACCAATCTAAATCAATGAAACCAACCAATAAAGGAGCCCCCCCTGAATTGTAATGTATATAGAACTAAACTGCACCATGGACATAACAACGTATCCTTTTAGTTGCTTTCCAATGGCTTTCATGGGGTTTTTTCATATACTGGGAAATAAGACCAACAACAAAAGAAAGATCAGGACATGTATGATTCAAGTATAAGAGGCTACCAACTAACTAAAGGTACAGGGTGGCATCAACTTCGAGAGAAGTACAAGTGGCAGTAAGCCCGACTGGAAGGGAGAAGGGGTTGGTTTACAATCATCCATGTAAAAGCGACGAAGAAGGTCACAAACATACTTAGACTAAGAAAGAAAAATTCCTTCATTGGTTTGTAAAACTTGGAGGCCAAGGAAATAGTGCAAAAAACCTAAGTCCGTCATTTAAAATTTCTTCTTAAGGCTGGTTTTCACATGGTTTAAAAGTTTTGAGTCACTACCAGTAAGGATAAGGTCATAAACATAAAGGAAAAGGATTATGATATGGCTTCCTACTTTCTTGGTATAGACATTAGGATCAAAATGGCATCTAGAGAATCCGGTGTCAATAAGAAAGTTGTCCATTTTGGCATACCAAACGCGGGGAGCTTTCTTAAGACCATACAGAGATTTCTTAAGGCAACAAACAAGGCTAGAGTCATTCTGGACATAGCCATGAGGTTGTTCCATGTAGATTTCTTCTTGCAAATCTCTGTGCAAGAAGGCGGATTCAACATCCATCTAATGGAACTCCCATTTATGTGAGGCAGCAAGGGAAATAACAAGGCGGATGTAATTCATTTTGGCTACAAGGGCAAAGTGTTTCATTATAGTCAATTCCTTCAACTTGGGAAAATCCTTTGGCAACTAACCGAGCTTTGTATCTTTCAACACTTCCATCGAATGCATACTTAGTTTTGTAGACCCATTTACATTTGACATGTTTTCTTCCTTTTGGAAGAGGTACAAGATCCCAAGTATCATAGGCCATTAAATAACAATACTCTTCATTCATTATTGTATCCCAATCTGGATGACCTAAAGCTTCTGCAAATGTCTATATATCATGAGTCCTTGAAACTTGAGCTAAAATACAAGAGGCTCGTTGGAACTGTGAACGTGTCTGACGTTGATCTGAAGGATCACCGACAAGATCACCAACTTCTTCTCGTTTTGAACAGACCCATCTAGGAAGCTGTGGAGTTGGTGCTAGTTCAGGTTCAAATGACTCATCTGGAGGAAGGTGAGAAGGCAGAGGTGGATTTTCATCCTGACTGTCATCATCTGAAGAAGAAACCATAATAGGAACAGAAGAAGGCACAAATGCCGAAGATGGTTCATAGGCCAAAGAAGGCACAATCGACGAATTAGGCTCGCATGCCAAGAGATTTTCATCAAATTTAACATCTCTTCTAATAATAATTTCATTACAATGTGGTTGAAGAAATTTATAACCCTTGACATCTTCAGAATAACCAACAAATATACACTTCTCACTTTTAGGCTGCAATACTTTCCTTTTCTCATCTGGAATGTGAGCCCATGATATACTGCTAAATACACCAAAGTGACTTACATCTGGTTTAATTTTAGTCCAAGCTTCTTCCAGTGTTATATTTTTAAGATCCTTTGTGGGAGTGTGATTTACTATGTAATTTTCACAGTTGATTGTTTCCGCCCAATACTTTAGACTTAATCCCTTAGATTAGATCATACGATTAGCCATTTCTTTTAATGTGTGGTTCTTTCTCTCAACAACACCATTTTGTTGTGGTGTATATGGAACAATGTGCTGCATTTGGATGCCCTATGTAGTGCAGTAACTTGTAAAATTATTGTTGACATATTCGCCTCCATTATCTGTTCTTAACTTTTGAATTTGATGTTCAAATTTCTTTTCTACAAGGGCCTTGTAGGCCAAAAAATTGTCAAAAACTTCGCTCTTAAGTTTTAAGAAGTAAACCCAAGTACGTCTGGAAAAGTCATCAATGAAAGTTAAGAAATATTTGCACCCAGAAAAACAAGGATAAGAGAGTGGACCACACAAATCATTGTGAACAAGTTGCAAAGGGCCCGAGGTGTGCCAAGAGGCATGTTTGTCAAAACTGTCTCGATGATGTTTGCCAAGAACACAACCAACACAAACACCATCTATGCATGAAACAAGAGGAAGACTGGTCACCATCTATTGATTACATAGTTGTTGCAATGAGCGATAGTTTAGATTACCAAACCGCTCATGCCAAAGTTTTCTCAAGTCATCGTTATGAGCAACAAAAACTTATGAAAAAGATGATGACCCAAAGTTGCCAAACTTGTACAACCTCGTAATATCATCAACAATTCTAGTTGCAAGAACATGCTTAGGATCTTTTAGATCCTTGATTACAACTTGGTGAGGTGAACACTCTACAAATTTACCTTCACCTGAATGAGTGATTTGATATACTGATAGAAGGTTACAAGAAAGACTTGGAACACATAATACATCATTGAAATGACTGTTTTATACTTAAATTGTTCCAGATCCTTCAACACTAAGAGATATATCATCACCAACAAATATTTTGTTGGTGTTACATTCATTTAGAGAAGAAAATATGTCTCTATCCTTAGCCATATGATAAGATGCTCCAGAATCAATAAGCCACTCATCAAAAAAAGAAGTAGAAGTTGTACTGAAGGAGAAACCAGAAGTAGAAAGTGCATGTCCATGAGAAGAAGAAGAAAAAGAAGTAGAATCAATATTGATATTGTGCTTCTTCATCATTGCTTCTAAAGCTGCCATCTTCTTGAAACATTTGGACTCATCATGACCGTCTTTATCACAAAAGTTGCAATGTCTATTTGTCTTCTTACTTTTATATTTTTCTCCTTTGTCACCATTAGGAGAGGAAGTTGTCTAAGTGGGTTTGGGACCCTTATATTGCTTGTTGTTGTGGCGATGATGTTGCTTCTTGGGATTCTTGGGTTTATCTTTCTAATGGACAACTACAGATTTGTTGGAAGTACCTGCAGTGATGATCACTCCAAGTTGTACAAGCTTATCTTGCTCTCTAATCAAAGCATCACAAAAGTTTTCAAGACTGGGTTTTTTATAAGCTATCCTTAGAGCCTCTTGCATGACATAAAAGGTAGATACAAACACAGAATATGCACTACCTAGCTTAGAAAGAATAAGATAGATGCAACAATATTCTTCTATCTTTATCTTACATTCTTCACATAAATTTCCGAGTGTTTTAAACTTAGATAGATAGTCTTCAATGCAAGAAAAAAAATTTGGACTTAAAGTCAGTACTTGATTTTCTAACTGTTGTGCTCGAATGATATTGTGTCTACCAAACACATATTCAATCTTGTCCTAAGCTTCTTTGGGTTGATCAATTGATTGAAGGTGGAACCTTAAATCAAGAGAGATAGACATTCCGATTAATCCACGTGTTTCATCATTCCTATTATCCCATTTGATTTTCTTATCAACATCGGTAGGTGTTGTTTCCTTTCCCAAGGTAATCTGGTGCAAACCTTTACTTCTTAATAAATCTTCCATATGAGATTTCCATTGAAAGTAGTTGGTGCTGGTAAGCAAGAGATTACTTGTAGAAGCCATATTAAATATGTAGATAATATGGATTTAAAAACTAAAACTGATGATCTGGATGGAAAGATCTCAAAAAGTTAGGCGGTTAAAAAAAAATGGCACTGAAAATGGACTTTGGATGTGAGAGTTATGCCATTTAAAAAAAATGCATAAATGGTAACCAAAAGACTACGTGGTGGTGTAAGTTGCTTTATGAGGTGACCCACTTTTATAAAGAGAAGTGATGATTACTTTTATAATGAAGTTACTTTATAAAAGAAAAACTGCATGCAAAATAAATAACTCTAAAATAAAATATTACAGCTATTTATAGTGATTCACTTTTATACTTGAAGTGAAATACACTTTACAATTTAGCATGAACTTTTTCAAAAAAAGTAACAAAAAGAGAGACTTGAACTCAAGACCTCTTATTTAATGGGCAAGTTGACGGCCTTGGAGAGCGTGCTAAAAAAAACCATTTTCACACAAGAAAAAAAATTCGCTTCTCGATGACAACAAGGGTTAGATATCGGTTAGCTTACCCAGAAGATGCTCATTTTCCTATATGTTTCTGATTTGACAAGATCGCACAGGGCACGAGGCAAAGAACATACGCAGATCTAAAAGAGTAGCAACCCGGAAATAAATAATATAAAACCAAAATAATACTCTGCAAAAATTAAAAAAAATGTGTATTCAGGCTTTATACCTCTGGATCTAACTGAAATGGCCATATCTTGGGCAAACATAAACCTTTTTGAGTGAAATGAAAAGTGTTCCTGACTAAAACGAGTGCTCCGAACACAATGAAACAGTCATCTCAGCCCATAAATGAATGGAAATGACATAAAATGGAGATGAGACAACTTGGCTTCACGATCTTGATCTACAACAGGAACGAGTCTTCAAATAGGCTCTGATACCATGTTTGACAACACAGTTATTCCAACAAAGGATGAACACCTTCAGTAACCACTCACACAACTAGATCAAAAATCAACACACCGATGTTTTGACGTGGTAAAACCCCTATGGGGAAACATCCATGACCCCAACCAACACAACCACTTGGAGCAGTTTATTAATGCAAAAGAAAAAGATTACAGGGAGATTTTACAAGAGATTTTCTCACAATTGATCATCAACAAATGACCCTCCATGCTCTTTAAATAGAAATCCTGGACCAATCGGGTGTTAAGCCATGGATCAATGGTCGTTAAGATCGAGGAGAATATGAACCGTCGGATCACTCTATGTCGGGAACATATCGCGACCGTTGGATTTCCTAACTACAAATGCATACTAAAGAAACACACTAAGAAACACTCTTTTACCTAACGACACATTAGATCAAGTAGATCTTAACTAACTCCTAAATATCCTAACAGTGTGTGTGTGTGTTCACCAAGTTGTGGTTTAGTAGCAACATGGAGTGGTTGTTATGAAGATGATTGAGGGTCAATACTAGCAGACTAGCTCCTCTCCTACATGGAGTTCACTAGTTGTGGCTTCTGGTTAGGCCACCTTTATTGGGGCACATGTCCTCCTGAAGGTGGATGGAATTTGTTCCTATTTGGACTTTGTGCTAATCATTGTTATAGCCCACAAATAGTTAATATGTAATTTTTGTGGCATGGAGGTGTTTCCATTTATTTAGATATTCCTCTTTTACTAGTAATGTTTATACATATAAACTTAAGATAGGATAAAGAGAATAAAAAACACGACTAAATGATGACAATATTGATTACAACTAAATTGTGAAGGCCATGAAAACTTAGGAAGTTCATTAAGCTTAGACAAGTTTATATCAATATATGGCTCAAGGCCATTACAACAACATATTCATTAAAAACTTAACATGTTGCTTACGAGAATTGAATTTGAGTAAGAAAAATAACACTCCTCATTTCAACCATCTAAATTAAATTAGACCTAATTGAAATTTAATATCCCATACTACTAATAATAAAGTATTACATCTACACATTAAAATTTATCTTATATTAGTTAAATCAACAAAATAATAACGGCCAGTACATCAACGCGCTTTTGACTTAATCACGTAAAACACATCAAGTTAGAATGTATAAAACTAGTTATTCGTTCCGATGGATACGGTAATCCATGTGCCGTGAAAAGCTTATGGCTTTTAATCATTCGTCACCGAAAAATTATACTTGTAACGTTAAACTTGGGTTTAAGTAAAATTATTATTTTTAATTAAAAACAATTTAAATTATCTTCAATTTTATTAATTACTTTAAGTGATTTGAATAATTTCTATCATTTCTTAGAATGATATGGTGGCCAAAAAAAATTGGCAACTTGTTTGGGTATGAATGCAATGCTGAAATTAAATGAGTGATATAATTATGTTGAAATTAAATGATTGATATAATTAATTTTCTTGTGGAGAGTTTGATGCACTAGGCTTTACCTTGTTTTCAACTTTATAAACTATACTTTGACATGCACATTTAAATTGTGTGTTTTTGTTATTTTTATGAACTATTAAACCAATCTCTTAAGGCAAGCTTCTTATCCTATTTTTTTCTCTCAATACATCATTTTGAAGTTTTTTTATGACTACATAACTATGTTCACAAATATTATATAGTAACATAGATTTATAAATATAATATGATTTAATATTTAGTTAATTGAGTTTAACTTGGATGGTTAAGAGGAGTTGTTATCTTTCCTATCCAAGTTCAAATTTTGCATGCAATATGTTTTATTTCTATGGTCAATTGGGGTTGGTAAGATATCAAAAAGCTTGATCTTGCTTAAGTTCTTGAGGATGAGATGAGATGTTTCCAAACATTTTAAACTCGAAGGGTTAGTTCACCTATCATTGCTAATGTTGTTGGGCATTTGGTTAGTTCTGTACCAACAAATATTTAGTTGAAATCCCTTGAATTAAGTGCACTGATTTCTCCCAACAAATTTATTAAAATGCCATTTACGATTATGAAAAAGCATCCCTTAAATTTCCCCACATTTTTTTTTTTTTATGAAAAACATACTTAAATTTTACTGAATATTATACCAATTATAAATATATAATTACAAACACCAAAATTAACCTTTCCCATACACATAATGTTTCCCATATACATAATGTATGTAATTGATTATGCTTACATTTCAAAGTTGAGAAATAAAGTTTTATAAATGAACTTTAAAGACTTAGTTCAATTTTTGAATTACTATTATATTTTAGAGATGCTTACATGTCAAGGTTGATAAATAAAGGCATTGTTTAATTGTTCTATGTTTTAGTTCATTTCATTCGAATTCGATGACAAAAATTTACACGAAAACACATTTTTGTTGTTGTTTAAATTGCATTTTTGAATGTAGAAATGGATTTAACGTGCTGAAAAACTCCTCGAACACTCATATTATATAGAATTAACCACTCAAATATGCAGATACAACAATTTCTTACCGGATTTCAGACAAAACTAAACATAAATTATCCTTGAAAAAAAACCAAAACATAAAGCAGTTAAACTACGACAATAAATAAACTTTAAGAACTTAGCTTGTTTTTCAAATTACTAATTTATTGATTTAATTTATTGACTTTCTTTACCGTTCTCTTTAACATACAAAGTAGTATTATACACAACAAATTTCTATTAAAAAAATCCAAAAAAAACAAATCTCGTCACTATAAACTTGGCATTTAAGTAAGTCTTTAGAGGGAATTACATTTCAAACAACTGTGCACTACAATTAAGTAAAGTTGCATTTGTTATTTTAAACAACACATTATAAACTCGTATTATAAGCTCGTGAAGTATATTTTTTCAGTTTTTTTAGAATTTAAATAAAAAAACTTTGTTGATTATTAATTGGGGATAATCTCAGTAATTATGAAAAAAATATATTATCCTTTTTATTTAAATTCAAATCCTACTCATCAATTATATATATACATGTATAATTTATTCATGACTTGACTTTTTACCCTAAATATAGAAAACTTAATAAAAATATAAAGATACATGGTATATATTGTATTCATACTCTTATATGTTATATTCATATACTCTTATATGTTCATTATATTGAATATCAATCTTATATATATATTTTTTTTCCACGAGAAATTATCTCGATATATATTAGAGATATATATCATTTACATTCACTGTATCCAGTCTAGCACAGCAGCCATTACAAATTTCGTCTCGGAGACCCAGCAGGGTTTGACCTCAAGACCTCCTCCCAACACTTGGAGGAAGGTCCTGTCTTTACCAATCGCGCTGGACTCACGGGACATAATATCAATCTTGATATTGATGCACCTTTACCTTAAGAGCATTTGCATGTTGTTTCCACACCATATAAAAATATACATTTCACATAACTACTTTATTCATATAATTATGTATTTTAGTAGGTCACATCGCATGTGTACATACTTCACCCCTAAAGTATATGTTTAGTTTATGATACTAAGCTTGACTTTTAAAATTCAATAACTTAGTTAATTAATCAACTAAAATTTCTTATTTGTTTGAGGGCTAGAAATAATATTTTAGTTAGGTTAAGAGTTGGGGATAGACATCTAAACAACTTGCAATACTCACTTACATTTGAGACATAGTTGTTGTCTTTTAGGGTACTTAATTTTTTTTATAATAGATACAATTCCATACCGAAAGAGCCTATTTGACAAAGGATTTTCTCTTTTGAGTGTTAATGTTAAGATTGAGGATGGAGGTTCATTGAGTCACCTAGATCTTTCAAGTTGAAGATCCCTCGATTGTTTGAGGCAAGTAAACCCTTTGTACATATCTATGAATAGGTATCTTAGTGACCATTTATTAGGTTCCCACCTAAGGTGGCTCTCTTTGGTATTTATACATTGTATCCTAGATGCTTCATGTAATCATTCTTCCTAACATAATACATTGGGGGAATCCCATGCTACTAGTAAATGAAGAGCATATAATATGAAGATGAAGATTCAACTAATTCAAAAGACCAATTGAAGAGACATAGGATGATCATTAAATATTGAAATCATAAATATTTGTTAAGTCTAGGAGTGTGAAGGAATAACTCATACTTTTGAATATAAATTTCTAAACTATGTGGATGAATAAATGCAATGTAGCAGACCAAGCATAAATGTCTACGTACAAAACTATGAATGAGGACAAGGAGAGAAGTTAGGATGGGGATTTCATAGAATCAAGTTGAATGATTCATGGAGATATTTTTGGAGATAGTTGAACTAAATATCTAATTATGACATAGTTGTTATGGTCACCTATTGTTGTATAAAGGGACCTATTATACAATAGAAATACACATGATAATGGAATGATTGAATACAAATTCCTATTCATTGGTTTCTTGAGTGTAAATTCTTGGTGTCCCTTGCTTGATATGTGTTTGAGTGTATTTGTTGCTAAGTTGTAACCCCAACATTTGGTATCAAAGCCTATGGAGTTCTTGAAGCCATGAGCAGTTTGTGTGAGGATTTCCCCTCTCAAGACTTTCTCCACAATCAAAGCATGGAGAGAAAATAAAACACAAGGTGATATTTTTTAGTGTGCTTATAATAGAGAGAGTATGATCTTGTTATGATTTGGGTATGTGTTATATTGTTTGCATGAGTAGTAGTGTTTTGTTATGATCTGGGTATGTGTTATATTCTTTGCCTTGGGAAACATGTCACATTTTTCCTCGTTTTTCGTGTTTCCACTATTTTCTTGTCCATTGTTGGGCAATTTTTCGGCACATGGTTTTTTCCGATGGTTTTCTATTTCCGGTTAAGGAATCAGGGTTGTTGACTAATCCAAGCCATTGGGTTAGGGTTTTGGATGTCGCTGGCTCCTATATGTATATTGTATTATAAACAATGTATCACCATGAATGAATAAATAATATGTTGGCTTTCCTGGTTTGGGTTTCCAGGGGAAAAATATCTATGTAATGTTTGTATTTTCCATTGTATCTTTTCCGTTCTTTTACTGAAAATTCGTTTGCAATAAACATTCTACAAGGTTAAAATTTACATTTTTTTTATTGAGATTTAAATAGAGGGCATGCTAGAGTGATTAGTAATAAAGTGTATGTTGTTGAAGAAAGTATGGTGCATTGAGATTTATGAGAAATAAGTATCAATGATGATCAAATTATTCAACTAATCACAATTTCTTCATATAACTTGCCTTCAACAACTGCACTCAAGCAATTTTCCTAGATTAATCCCCCCCAATTTTTTTGTAACTAGTAGAATCAACAACTAGGGAGGACTCGTACTCGCGTGACATGGGGTCGATTCTGACCGATACCACTATAGCCTCCAGGCGTACCCACAATTCCCCTGCATGCGACACACAAGGCTAGTCAAGGTTTTGAACCAACAACGTCACAAGGAGTGGCTTAACAATACACTCTATCGCCAACCAATATACACCCCGAGGGGGCATCTAGATTGATCCCTCGATCAACTATAGAAGCACCAATTCTCAAGTGTGAAGCATTGAAACATAAACATGATAAGGATGCAACTTGTAGTTTGATTTAGTTTGACCCAGAGCCCACACACATGCAAACTAGAAAGAGTAAAGGCGATTGGTGGCTTTGATACTTTGGGGGAGAAATAAGAAGTATCACTTTTCAAGATTTTATGCCCAACGCAATGATGATGTGAGGAATCGAGTCACTATTTAGAACATGAAACCCATCATTATTATACAAAAAATCAAGCAATGTGCATCTGAATCGATATGCACCTACGCTCTACAATCATTAGTGATCTCAACAATGTGAATTGGTGGTGACTATTTAGATCTGCTATTTTCATAAATTTCTATCCAATTTATCAATTAGGTCTATCCCATGTGGTTAAGAGGAGTGTTATCCCACCCAACCAGGTTCTCTTCCCACAGGTGGCATGTTTATCTCTTAACGAGTATATTTTAATAATGATTGTGAACCCTTTTGTTTATTTGGCCTTGTGCTTTGAAGAATATAGGGTTTACCCTAGGTACCATCCTCGAAATGAGGGGAAGTGCCTAGGGATTTTCCCTGAGATATGTTACTTAGAAGAAAAAAAAATCTATCCAATTCCAAGCAATCTTAACATCACAATTTGGGTATCAAATCATCTGTAGATCTATAATTTGTGCACAAGGTCGAGGTGATTTAGGCACAAGATTCGAAAGAGCATGGGAACTCATTGCATTAGTTGAATGGTGTTATGTTGTTGCATATATCTTAATCATGATTTTTTCTAGAAACTTCTTACTACTTGATTCCTATGATGCCAACATTGTTTTTGGAGTGATTATTGTGTCAAGCTAGCAAAATGACTACGTGTTGTCAATAGTATCTTATGGCATGTTGTTGCATGTTCTTTTTTTGTCAGATCTGATGTTCCTCATCAAGATGGTGTAAGGTCATTGTGCTTTGTGTTGATAAAGTTAATTATGGTTGGATTGGAAATGTAATTAATTGGACCATGTATGGTATCAAAGTATATATTGCATGTATTTTTTCCATGGAAAAAAGCGTAATTTTATTCACCCGAAGAGACAAAATTACATTATGTAGTTGCTTTTAGAACAAGTATATGTGGGAATAGATGTTCAAGGCTACCACCTGTAGAAACGACACAACAACAGTAGTTCCTTAGTCTCACAAAATAAATTTAGAATATTATAGCAGTGAAAAAACTATACATAAAAGTTGGACAAAATCAAGAAACTTGTCCAAAGTGAACCATTTGAACATATTTGATATATAATGTTGGAACATAACCGAACAACTGATAAAAATGGAATAGGAGGAGCTAAAACATGTATGTATATGGTGAAGATGATGATCCAACCAACTGTAGTTATGAGCGAGCCGCGACCTCTATGAAAGGTCCGTGGTAGTACTCAAAAACCTCTTCCCCCACTGCTTTTGTGATGTGTCAAACCCCAAAAGGAAGAAGAGTCCCTTCTTTTGATAGGGAATCAACTATCTGGTTTCATTCCCTGTAGACATGTTTGAGTGAAGAAGAGTCAAATAAATCCATAAACTTGAAAATATCCTCCAGAATAGGAAACAAAAAAATATTGTGGCATAATTGAACTTTCTGAGACCAATTTATAACATTCAAGGAGTCTCCAAAAAGTTGGATGGATCGGACCCCCTTTTCCCCAACAAATTGAAGAAGAAGTTTTAAAGCCATGAGTTCAGAAAATTTGTTGGAGCCCGTGCCCAATCCCATTTTAAGTTTGAAGGAGTGATCAACAGATAAAAACAGTACTGCACCCCCACCACAAAGCTGATTTTCATTTTGGGAGGCACCATCAAAATAAGCCCAGGGCATGGAGTGGTTAATTAGCTCAAGATAAATGATGTAGATGGCTGGAAGGTCTTTTTCCCGAGGGAAGTGAGAGAGGATCGAGAGACCCTGAGAAACTACAAGTTTTGGAAGGGAAGGTGAGTCTTGGACGATGAATTTGTTGCAGGCCAACCAAATGCCCAAACAAACAATGAGAGACAGTGCTTTAATACTTTTGTAGGCATGAGTTTGAATCCAAGATTTCCAAGCTAGTTCAATGTTGAGTCCATCCAAAACTACCAATTGATTTAGAAGGATCGATAATTCAAGCCATACTTGCTTAGAAAAGGAGCATAAGATGAAGAGATGTGAGTTGGATTCATTGTCTCCTTTACAAAGAGGACACCAAATCGAATTGACAATGCAATGTTTCCTCATGTTTTCCCAAGTAGGAATTTTATTGTAGATGGAACACACATGAAAATATTTGCCTTCAGTGGTAATTTCTTCTTCCATAGGCCACACCACCACCAACATGGATCCCTTTGCATGAGATCTATATATAAATATATATAGTCCATTTTTGGAGTATATACCCCATGAGGAGTCTTCTTCCACACCAATTCATCTTCTCTCTCATAAATCCTAATGTGACCTGATTGGAGTGAAGAAATATAATTGAGCCAAGTGAGGGAGAGAGGAGGAGGTTGGATCTGATACCTAGGATAAGAAGTGAATATCCCGCATGTGGAGCCTTTTAATTATATTATTAGGAAGAAGATGAGTGATTACACTACCTGAGCAGGGATCAACCCCTATTCGAACCCGATTACCATTTCCCACTCTCCAGTCCAAACCATCCTCGATCACTGGAAAGGAGGAGATAATCGCCCTCCAAATAATGGAACAATTTAATGGGATTTTACTGGTTTCCAAATCCAATCAGCTATGGAGTCTGACCAGATATATTTATGCTCCACAACTGAAGTCCAAAGGCTGGTAGAAAAAAGAAGCCCCCAACCTACTTTTGATGCCAGTGCTTTTGAGAACAAAAACATATTTTTCCTTCCCCAACCACCCAGGGCTTTCGGGCAGGCTAGATGATCCCACTTAGCCTAGGGGGAAGTAAACTTTTCCTGAGGTCCAAACCAGATAAAGTAGAAACAAATTCATCTAGCCTTTTCCAAAATCCCTTTTGGAATCTAGGCCAGGGACATCCAGTAGACAGGGATAGATTCCAAAACAAATTTGGCCAAACTAAGTCTCCCTACTCTTGACAACCACCTGAAGCTCCAACTTTTTAGGAGTTTCTCCAATTTTTCTAAAGCCAGTGCCAATCATTTTTTTTTATAATCATTTGGTTTTATCTAAAAATCCATATATTTTATTACTTCAGAGAAATCCAGTGTCTGGAAAGGAAAGAGAGAAAGATAGTGGTCAACTTCTCCCACCTCTAAGACAACAAAAGTGATGGTGGATTTATGAGCATTAATAATCATACCAGTGGTCATTCGAAACAAATTGATGATTTCTACAAGTTTGTCTGCATCTCTTAGTCTCCCACTACAGAAGATGAGCACAAAATTCAAAAAGAGGAGGTGTGTGATTCTTAGATCAGGGGCCACTGAAATTCCTTGAAAGTCCCCCAAGCTAGCCACCTGTGCTAGGGCACAAATGAGGCCCTCTGCCACCAATAGTAAGAGTAGAGGGAAAAGAGGGAAACCCTGCCCGAGGCCACTCTCAAACTGAAAGAAAGGGGAGGTCACTCCATTAATACGAAATACAAAGGAGACCAAGGTTATGCACACCATCACCCATTTGATAAAAGGAACTTCGAACTCCAGGTGAGTAAGAAGGAGTCTAAGATAGGACCAGTTGACCCAATCAAAGGCTTTAGATATGTCGATTTTCAGAATAGCCCCCCGATATCTGGAGGTATTTAGACTATGGATACCTTCCTAGGCCACACCAATTGCTTCATGAATCTGACGACCTTCAAGGAAACCAAATTGCTCTTGGGAGATAAATCCCAAGAGAATAGGCTTTAACCTTCGGGCAATGATTTTAGCCACAATTTTGTAAAGGAAATTGCAAAGTGAGATTTTCCTAAAATCATCAAAAGATTGTGGCTCATCCAATTCAAGAATGAGGGCAATAAAGGTTGAATTTATAGGTGTGTGCATTCTCCCATTTCTTTTGGATTCTTCAACTACTTTTAGGAGTTCATCACCTAAGAGCTCAACAAACCCAAATAGAATTCTACAGTCCACCTAGGCCAAGAATTTTATCTTTTTTCATGTTGTGGAGCGTTTTGGAGTTTGGATTTAGTTACTTCAGCGAAAAGGTCTCTATTTCCTTCCCCCTCTACAAATCTAAGAAAAAATAGAGCCATCTGTATGATGTATGCAATGTTGGTGTTTTGATATGCCATGAAGAGAGATTGGAAGTGATTTTTCCCCATCTCGGCGAGCCCTTCAAATAAGGAGACAAAAGTGTCCCCCTGTCCTTTGAGCTTCCAGATAATGTTGGACGCTTTCCTACCTTTTGAAAAAGCGTGGAAGAATTTGGTGTTTTCATCCCATTTATTTTACCATATGGCCCTGCCCTTTAGACACCATTCAACTTCAATATCATCCAACAGTTTCTTGCAGTGAGTCTACAATGCTTTAAGGGAAACTTTGGTCTCCAAAGTGGAAAAACACCCATATGCATATTGAGAGGTGTTCTCAAGCTGAGCCTCAATTTGTTTTAATTCCTTATCTTCTGTGGCTCACTTATCATGGGCCCAAGGGATCACCATCTACTTGAATCACTTTAGATTTTCCACAAACTAAAAATTTGTTGAAAGGTCGGAGTCCTGATCAAACCCAACCCAATTATCCTTCACTAATTTCTGGAAATCATCGTCAGCTAATCAGGTTGCATTGAACTTAAAGGTGTTGGTAGGATTCTTGAGACCACCTTCGATTTTAATCCATACCGGGGAGTGATCTGACTTTCCCCCACTACCAATCCATTGGCGAAACTGAAAGGGGAGATCCAAAAGAGAATCTAAAACTAGAAAGCGATCAAGACGTTTAGCCACTCGAGCCTCTCCCGTCCTCATATTCCTCCAGGTAGGAAGGAAATTGAGTGGGACAATGTCAATGAGACCATGATCAATAAGAAGATGGGAGAAAAGATTTGATTGTGGATCTGGACGAGCAAAAGGGCCCCAAACTTCAGCTTCCCCCATGGAGAAGTTTAGATCGCCTCCCAGAATGAGGTTCTCAACCTTGATAAGGTTTTTCTTGAGGAGGGTCTCCCAGAAAGGGGTGCGCACAACATACGACCCATACACATTTAAAACCCTGAATTCCATCCCCACTCCCTCCAAAAGAAAGACCACCCCCAGACAAGAATCCAAGGCCCAGGAATTTAAAACTTTGAAAACCAAGAATTCCATCTGACCACCAGACCCCAGGAGCAACCATTAGCATAGGTTCCAAGGAACTTCCAAGAGGGTAAGAGAGATTCCAACATATTTTTCACATAGGCTTCAGTAGACATAATCTCTTGGAGTAGAATTACACTTAGATGATATAGGAGGATCAGTCACTTCAGGGCGATTTTTTTCTTGGGGGCTCACCACATGCCTGTAGTTAAAAGAGAGAAACTTCATGGAGGAATGCCCTCAGGGGCATGAACTACTCTAAGGGCCCAAAAATGGAATGTTGTCTGCTAGAAGGAATGTCAACTTTGACTTTGATTCTTTGAGAGATGAGAAATGTGCCCTCAACCCTTTTTGGTGTTGTGCACCTCAGGGTTCGAGCCAAGACCAGAGCTACCCGACTCTGAGGAGATGATATTTTTGTTTATAAGGAGAAAATGGATGGTCGAGTCCTCAGAACCAACAGGGGAGGGGTCATATGAGGAGGGAAAAAAAGTGGAGTCGGGAGGAGAAGGCAGGATGAAGGAGCATGAGGGTAAAGGAAAGGGGGAAGATAAGAGGGGGGTGGAAAAGGTCCGAGATCTCAAGGGTTCAGGGAAGGGGAGGTCCTGAATAAAGGGAGGGGGATCCATTTTTAGAAGCTTTAGAAACTGAATTAAACTATAAATAGGTAAAGGAAGAGAGAGTTGCATACCCATAAAGGATCCATGAGGAAGATGAATACACATAACACTGGGAAGGAGGAACTTCGATCTATCTATAGCCTAAGAAGGATTTAGAGTGAGAGAACTAGAGGAGGAGACTAGCACATGGCTTGGAGGAGCCACCTGATGTGAAAGAGGAGGGCGATCCAAAGATAATGAGTGATCCATAAAGGATGGAACTGAGCTGGAGCCGTCGCTAACAAACATACCCGTGTGTTTCCTATGTTGAGCAAGAGAGGAGAATTATGCCCTGCT
The DNA here is from genome assembly GCA_000966675.3 of Picea glauca. Taxonomy (NCBI): domain Eukaryota; kingdom Viridiplantae; phylum Streptophyta; class Pinopsida; order Pinales; family Pinaceae; genus Picea; species Picea glauca. Next base: position 171,154 of record JZKD02S0955574.1, on the reverse strand, counting down.
TCGAAAGGGGAGAGAGAAATCCTTGAGGATATGACCATATTCATAATATCGCCTGCATATGAAGGGCACACATTCATAATCTAGAATTTGAGTTCGACTGTGCCCCTTGTTTGTCACCTTGAATTATTTTTGCAATCCTCCCTTGATGTTGAGGGAAGAAAGGATATGAGCCACAAACATCTCGCCCATATTTTTAAAGGACATACATGCATATATTAAATCTCCCAGAAGATTTATGATGGTATGAAAGCACTTAATTGACCAAAAATGTGGAGGGAGACCAAGAAAAAAGACCCAGATTGGGATGGTATCCATTTTTTCACATCTTTCATCAAATGAGGGATCCCATTTCTTCAGTAACACCAGAGAAGAGTCTATACTCCATCCATTCAACAATGCTTTATAATCCTAAGATACTTCTTCAAATTTAAGCATGAACCACCCTTTTGAGAGATGACTAACCTGTGGAAGGGAGATGTAAGAGGAAGCCCACGAAACAAACACCCAAGACTGGAGGGTTTTGAGACTAAAATGTCTCCCATAGTCTTTTTCGACGAGGGTTTTGTCCGCCATTTCAGTCGCTTCGCTGATGGTGATATTTTCCCCCAAGAAAATGTTTGATTCCATTAGAGAGGCCAAGACATACTTGTTCTTTATTCACTGTTTTTGGCTATGGATTTGATGGGAAAAGGGGTCTAAGGGCGCTAGGATACCAGGGACACCCACCCCCCTAAAAATTCATCCCAACCATTGAGATTGGAAGGGAAAAAGCATGAGGCGATTATCTCCTCTTCAGCCTACGACGACCCATACCTAGGCGGAAGAGCTTGAGTGAGACATGGATAGATACAATAGGAGAGGAAACCTTGGTCCAAACCTTAGAGAGCCTCTGAGAAGGGAGCCAAGAGAGAACTGTCAAGAGAATAGCATGACAAGGAGGAAACTGGAGGTAGCAATGCTTGAGACAGTGAAGGCCAAGACAAAGGAGCACCTAATGAGAATTATGGGGAGAATCCTTGGGAAAGAAATCCCAGAAGACTGACCGAAAAACCCTGAGATGAAGGATCAGGAGGATGGGAGAGAGAAAAACCTGAATCAAAACCCTCCTCTAGCCAAGGGTCATGAAAGTGTTCAAGGCCCGAAGAACTGGAGAAAGTGATAGTAACATGAGCGGATACAGGAGAAGGAGGGAAAGCCTCAGCCTGGGCCACTGAAATAGGTTCAGACCAAAATGAGTCGACTAAGAAGAGGGGAGGGGATACAGGTGTCAAGGACCAGGGAAACAACTCACCAGGGTTTGTGGAATAATCCACATTGTTGTCATAAAGTTCCATTTTCACTTGCCAAAGAAACACTTAATATTGGAAAAAAGGAAAACCCACGTCACCAAAGAAAATCCTAACCGTAGACAGAGAGATTTCGTGACCACAACTTCCACCAAGAGAGAAGTAAGGGAGGGTATCGGGCTTACGGTGAGGGAGGAAACCACAAAGCCATTTTCCCCAGTATATATATTGCATGTGTTATCTCATTTAAGCCATTTTATAAGTTTCATGGCAAGTTGCAAATGAATAATTGGACATGATCGTGATGAAGAAATACAAAATTCCCATGTGGGATTAGCTATACCTTACCACCATGACAAGTAATGGTGGGACCATAAAAATACAATGAAGCCTATGACCTTTGATGTGAGCACCAATCATAACCTAGAGGTGAAATATATTTTGTGTAATCTCACTATCATTTCTAATCATCGAGAGGAAAACTTTGATATTGTCTGAATCATATAAGAAGGAGGTATATTTTTGTTGGTCGTTGATTCATATTTATGCCACATTGAGAAAATGACAAATAATTTTCTTTGTATATATAAAAGTGGACATTTAAGTTCACAAAAAATGAAAAGGCACATTTTGATTACTATAACAAGTGGATTATAATGGAAGGGTTTGTTAGTTGAATGGTGTATGAAAAATCCAATGTGTAAAGAGTTTATTTTTTCATTAATCACAATCTTGAAAATAAGAGAACTAGATCCATCTTGAATTCAAAGGTCTAGGCATGTTTACTTTATTTTTTGAGAGTCCTATAGCCAAAGTAGTGTTGGATTCAAAGTAGAAGTCGAAGTTGAAAGTCAAGTAGAATATGAGTCCAAAGTATAGAATATGAGTTCAAAGTATATCTTTGTATAGCTCGCTTTCCATAATTAAAATGAAAATTTTGGTTGCATGATCAATGTGTTGGATTACTGAGAGGGGGGGTGAATCAGTAATAACGTAATTATAATCTTTTTTCTTCAAATGTTATATCAATGTAGTATTATTATCCAATAATGAGCAGTAATAAATAAACAATCACACACATGCACAGTACACCTGTGTTTTACGTGGAAACCCAAATCGAGAGAAAACCACAGAACACTTTTTCTTATATGTCTTGAAGAATTACATTCATTGTAAGCACCAAATTCCTTTGTTTTCAGCTGCAACTGGAAGGAGGCTCCAACCTCCTAGTTTCTCAGGCTACAACCTGAGGGAAGCTCCAACTCCCCAAATCTCTGGCTACAACCAGA
>JZKD02S0955574.1:148670-168569 GCA_000966675.3 Picea glauca | reverse complement strand
GATATGAAGAGAAGTATTGTATTTGGAGCGGTAGCTCAATAGGAGGATGCCCCCTCGAAGAGGCAAGTGAACAGGAGAGGATCCCTTCCATAATAGGATCCATTGTACGGTGTTTTCCTACCTCAAGGGTTTGATGGTATTTGGTTCTTAACATCCTTCCTCCACGAAATATAAATGGAGACTCAACATGTCACTGAAACTGTTACTGATAATCAACCTGTCATTGTCACTGATAATCAACCTGTCACTATCATTAATAATAAACCTGTCATTGATAATCAACCTATCACTTCCATTGATATATAACCATAATCAAAACTAGCTCCAATACAACTAATACATCATCATCATCATCAAAACTAGATACACCATAACTGACACATCATCATCATAAAAAACTGGATACACCATAACTAATACATCATCATCATCAAAAAAATGGATACACCATAACTGATACATAAACATTATCAACTTGGTTCCACTTAGAAACTAGGTCCACATAAATATCCTAGGTCCACATGGGTCCACATATAAACCCCAACATCACTTCTTAAATTTATCTCGAACACTTGTTTGGGACTAGTTTTTGGATTAGTCGCAAACCCTAACTTTCAACAATTATAACTCCATACCTATAATGAATCAAGGTCTGAAATTGGTACCCAATATTCTTTGATATCTTCTCTAAAAATCCTCCAATTGTTCTCCTTGAATCATCTATGAAAAAGAGTTATAGTGAAAATGAAAGACCTTCCTGAATTCTGGCCTATTCTGGAGAGTGAACTTGTACAACACACGATGTGATAAATATTTGCTATCTTATTTTGAAACTCAAAAAAAAAAATACTACAGACTATACTATTTCCAATTCAATTTGTCTCACATAATTTGGATCATCTATGAAGAAGTTATGATTGTTTTACCCAAAACACTTGTTGGAGACTAGTTACAAGACTAGTAAAAAACCATATCTTCCATAGAGTGTATCTCCAAAAGTAAAATGACCTAGAAGATAAAATTCATACCATAGGTACCTTTATTTGTATTCTCAACACCCTCTAATTTTCGATATCTTAATCATTATAGAAAAAAAGGCAAGATGACCTTTAAAAAAAATACCTTAGAACACATCATCACAAGACTTCATCTTCCCTTAGAATTTTTCCCTTGTTCACTTCATCTTCCCTCTGAAATTCACTACCAATATTTTCCTAAGAGATCACATATTGAATTATGAAAATGAGAGGCTCTTAATGTGTATTTATACTTTTCCAAGTACCTCCTTTACTTGACTTTAGGGTCGACTTGTAACTTCTTGTTTGCAACAATGTTTTCTCCTTTACTTGACTTTAGGGCCAAATTATAACTTCTTGACCTTAGATCTGGGGCTTATTGACCATACTTCAGGGCTTCATCTTTAAGATGGCATAGATCCTCAACCGTGAGGAACCACATGGTGTGCCACTTACTGTTGGAGATGGCTTGATGAAGACTATCAATCAATGAATGTTTTTCATGTATTTGCAATGTCCTTTATACTCTTTTTATTCAATCAACTTCGAGATTCATGACCACACCTCTAGGGCTTCTTAAACACTTAACTACTTAACCATATTTCCAGGGATTCTTGTAGACTTATTCAAAGCATCTTCCCGTGAGGGCCATGCTTAAAGCTACACCATAATGGGACCACTTTAGAGACTTCTTCAAATACACCCATCACTTATTCCTTCAAATAAACCCATCACTTATAGGGGATTTTGGACTTGCTTCGGGGCTTCTTCTAGGGTTGACTAGGGATGACATCAATGACAACCAATTTTCCAACAATCTCCCCCTTTGGCATTGATGGAAACACTCATACTCCCCCTATGACCATTTCTCCCCCTGTCTTCATGCTTTCTCCCCCTGTCTTCATGCTTTGGATCTTTCTCTCCCCCTTTGACATCAATGGAAAAGGGTAACTTCCCTGACATTATACCTTCTTTTGACAATCGGTCTCCCTCTTTCTTCTTTTCTTATGATATTTATCTCCTGCTTTTTTTCTTTCTCTCCCCATGTCTTTTTTACAAGATGTCGTGTAGATCAATGTGGGGCTTCTTGTGTATGCTTCCCATCCTCTCTTCTGCGGATTTTTTTCCATTGGTATTTCTTGTCATGTAATTCACTGGCATATATTAAAATCATGCATGTTAATATTCCTTCATCACTTGACTTCAAGTCTTCATGGCTTGTCATGCCTTCACTGAGACAACATCAATGACATAATCATTCAATAATTTCCCTTTGACATTGTGAATTTTCCTGATGGTTACTCTCCCTCTGTCTTGTTGTGCCACTCATAGATTTCCTTCATGTGACTAGCTATATCCATCTGTCAATATGTCTCTTCTGAGTCATACGATTTACTGAACATTCCTCTTGATGATAATAACATCGTTTCTTTCTACAATTCCTCTTGAGCTCATCCTTTCATCCACTTTCATGTATCTTCTTTGGTTCATGTCAAGTATTATCTTCTAGACCTAACAAATGTCTCATGAATTCATCTTTGTCCATATGTCACAAAATTGCCGATGCATCTGTTACTCAACTACACAATGTTGACTAATATGCCACTTCACTATACTATTGCAACTGATCAATGCATATTCTTGTTCCTATTGATGAATCAAATATGTCCACTAGTTTGTTATATCTTCAAATCAAACTCTATGAGTCTACATGGGAATGCGTTTTGAAAGTTGTTCCTTAATCAACCATTCCATCACAAGACGTTTTGCACCTTTGTCATCAAACCACTCCGAATCTGCCTTCCCAAAATATGCAAACATTTTAGACTGTCTGAAATATAGTTCCTCAATATATAATAGTTGTTTCTTAGAGTCCCCATCTTCAACATTCATATTTACTAGGAGTCTCCAAGTTGGATGGCTTAGAACAATGTATAAAAATGATCTGTTGCATGATCATCCTTTTTACTGTAGATTCGTCATGATCTTGCACTTCTGCAAATCTTGTGAGTATGATATCTGGGAGTTCTTCATTCACCTACTCTTCTTATTTTTTTTTTTATTCTCCAAACCTTCTTGTAACTGATATCATTGTGATAGTGATCTATCATGGCAAGGATTTTGGTTTCTTCAATACAGATATCATTGTTTTCCTTCATGGAAGACTACATCATGCTTCTACAGTCATGAGTTATGTGTCCATAGTTGTGAAATTTGCAACATTCAATAATGTAGGGAGTCACATATGCATCTCTTGTTTGAAAATTTCTTCTATAGACTCTGCAATATACAAATTTATGTCCAAAGTTATTACAAGTAAAACAATAACTTGGAAATAAACTTTGATACCTGAGAGTGAATGATCTTCTTTGTAATGTAATCCGTCTAAATTCATTCCTTAGTTGATCATGATCTTTTCTTCTGGTGTTTCCTTCACACTGATTGAAGCTTCTTTGATCCCTAAAGGTATAAGGTCTTCTTGGATATCCATGTCTTATGTAATCTTCTTCTTGAGTCTTCTCCATTTCTAGAATGTTCGCCTTTGAGGGATTTCATTCTTCCTTCTTTATGGGGCCTCTAATGACTTCCGCATAACTCTTAGCCTTCTCTTCATTAGTCCTTTCCCTTAACCTGTAAAATTTCTCTTCAACTTTCTTTACTGGCAATGTGGAGCTTCCTCTCTCTTCAATGTTCTTACTGAGCTTAACAACTTCAACCCTCAATGTGATGACTTATTATTCAATCTTCTCACAATCTTCTTCTTTCTTCATCATCTGGACCTTCTTTACCTCTTATGTTCTCTTTGCCTCTTCAAGTTGGGTCTTCAAGGAGATGAATTTTCTTCAAGTCTTATTTCTTGTTGATCAAATTATGCTCCAAGATTGTTTAAGTCCTCAAATTTTTCTTTGAGATGACTTGTCAAAGTCTCTTATTTCTTCTATGCTTCATTTCCCAGTGATACTATTTTAGCTTCCAAACACTTATTTTCTTTCAACTGACTTTTGAGAGTTTCTTCGATCACTTTGGCTTCTTCCAATTGAACCTTTAGATTTATGATAATCTACTAGACTTCTTCAAAATTTCCCTTTAGCTTGATCATTTCTTCCTTGAGATACTTGTTTTTCTTCCTTTCTCTTTTTACCTCACTTATGGCATTGATTATTTCTTCTTCAAGATCTACTTCACCCTCTTCTTCTTCTTCTTCTTTTGAATCTATCTGACATGATGAGCTTCTTTTTTATTGTTCTATCTCAATATCTTGTTTATCTTGATCAACATGTTTTGGCTCTGTGATAAGAGGAGATTCCTTAAAGTATAGATTGTGTATCTTATCCCAAATATCTTTGGCTGATGAACATTGTCCCACTTTAACTTTTACTGAATCAAATAATGCATCCAAGATGGAATCCATTGCTATTTTTTTGTTCCTTCTTAGTTCCTTCTTGGTTATAGTCTTTGAAGGTTTATTTGAAGTGGTGTATCTTGTAACAAGTGATTGTCAAATGTCATACCCTATGCCTATAGAAATACTTTCATTCTTGAGCTTCATATCTCATATTTCTGACCATGAAATACTGGCATTCCATTATTAGTGAAATTCATGATCTACTGTCCAATGGTTAGACTGTTTCTAAAGGACCCACTCTTATACCAATTGTTGGAATATTCACCAATACTGAGAGGGGGGGTGAATTAATATTGAACAATTTTTACCATTACTAACTTAACATCAATCAACATTAACAATTAACAATACCATTCAACAATACATCACATCAAACACAATGCACACAATATTTTTATGTGGAAACCCAAATGGGAGAAAAACATAGAATGTTTTTCTTGTATCATGTCAAGAATTAAATTCATAGGAAGCACCGACTTCCAATATTCTCCACCACCAACTAGAAGGAGGCACCAACCCCCTATTTATAGGCTCCAACCTGAAGGAAGCTACAACTCCCTAGATTCTCCATATCCAACTGGAAGGAGACTCCAAACCCCTAGTTTACAGGCTCCAACCTGAACGAGGCTACGAATCTCTGTATTCTCCAGTTCCAAATGGAAGGAGGCTCCAACCCCGTTTCCTTAACCCTTCCTTCCTCCCTAAAATATAAATGGAGACTCAACTTGCCACTGAAACTATCACTGATAATCAACCTGTCACTGTCACTAATAATCAACCTGTAACTGTCATTGATATATCACCATCATCAAAACTATCTCCACTACATTTGATACATCATCATCATAAAAATTGGATACACCATAACTAATACATCATCATCATAAAAAACGGGATACACCATAACTGATACATCATCATTATAAAAAAATGGATACACCATAAATGATATATTAACATCATCAACCTGGGTCCACTTACAAACTAGGTCCACATAAATATCCTAGGTCCACATGGGTCCACATATTAACCCCAACATCACTTCTTAAAATGATCTCAAACACCTATTTGAGACTAGTTTTTGGATTAGTTACAACCCCTAAATTTCAACAAGTATAACTTCGTACATGTAATGAATCAAGATCTAAAACTATTACCTAATATTCTTTGATATCGTTTCTGAAATTCCTCCAATTTTTGCTTCTTGAATCATCCCTGGAAAAGAGTTATAGAGAAAATGGCAGACCTTCCTGAATTCTGGCCTATTCTAGAGAGCGAACTTGTATAACATTCCACATGCTCAATATTTGATATATTATTCTGAAACTCATAGAAACAATACTATAGATTGTACTATTTCCAATTCAATTGGTCTCACATAATTTGGATCCTCTATGAATAAGTTATGTCTGTTTTACCCGGAACACTTGTTTGACACTATTTACAAGACTAGTCAAAAACCTGATCTTCCACATAGTGTATCTCCAAAAGTAAAACGATCAAGAAGCTGAAATTAGTACCACAAATATCTTGATATGTCTTTTCAACAACCTCCAAGTTTCGATATCTGAATCATTCTAAGAAAAAAGTTATACCGAAAGTGGAAATATGAACTTTAAAAAACACGCCTTAGAACACATCATCACGAGATTTCGTCTTCCCTTAGAATTTCGCTCTTCTTCACTTCATCTTCCCTCTGAAATTTGTGGCCAATATTGTCCTAAAATATCACAAGATTGGATTATGCAAATGAGAGTTTCTTAATATGTATTTATACTTTTCCAAGTACCTCATTTACTTGACTTTAGGACCAACTTGTAACTTCTTGTTTGCAACAAGTTTTTCTCATTTACTTGACTTTAGGTCCAACTTATAACTTATTGACCTTATATCTAGGGCTTCTTGACCTTAGATATAGGGATTCTTGAACATACTTGTGGGCTTCATCTTTAATATGGCATAACTCCTCAACCGTGAGGAACCACATGGCGTGCCACTTACCGTTGGAGATGGCTTGAATAGGACTATCAATCAATGGATGTTTTGCATGAATTTGCAATGTCCTTCATACTCTTTTTCTTCAATAAAATTTCAGATTCATGACCACACCTATGGGACTTCTTAACCATATTTCCAGGGATTCTTGTAGACTTCTTCAAAGCATCTTCCCATGAGGGCCATGCTTAAAGATATGCCATAAGGGGACCAATTTGGAGACTTTTTCAAGTATACCCATCAATTATTCCTTCAAATAAACCCATCACTTAGGGGCTTCTGGACTTTCTTCGGGGCTTCCTCTAGGATTGACTAGGGTTGACATCAATGAAAACCAATTTTCCAAAAATGACTGGGTGCAACGGGGCTGAAGGATCCTATGACTTAGGGGCATATAACTAACAATTAGTGCAATGATTAACTACCATAATGCAATTTTTGAATAAAGTAGGCTAAAAGTATCTTGCACACATGAGTTTTTAGGCAATATCCATCCCAGAAAGGTGGCCACTACAGGAACCACTATGACAGGCATGTAAGACCTAATCCACCTCATTATGAGTGAGAGAATGATGCAACAAGGGATTTACTCCTCGACGATAGAGATCATCTCTAACTAGGAGGTGATAAGGGGCATAATGGTGAATATATCGTCAATCATCATGTGACAAATGAGGACCAAACTTTTGGGTTCACAAATAGATTAAGATGCCACCATAACATGGCTCTTCCATCGATATAACAAAAAAATATTTGTTTGGAAAATTGTCATTCAATGGTGGGTCAGATGCACTAGTTGGGAGGTTGGAATTAAACTCATCAATGGCTAAGAATTTCTTACTCTTGGGTATGATAAAATCTAATACAAATTCCTGATGGATAAAGATCCAATAGGCACACTTCCCATTGATCACCCATTGGTTGAATAAAAAGGACATGGGGTTCAAATTGGTGACTACCTTGGTTTTGTGTATCAATATGTAATGATGCAACTTCTAGACAAATAAAACAACTACCAAGGACAATTTCTACTCATGGGTATAGGACAAGGGGGTTAATGAAAGGTTATTAATAAAATGGTAAATGACATGCTCAGATCCATCGAGCCCATCCTAAACTAATACTCCCACAACAACAAAGGGTGAGGCATAAATGTAAAGGATAAATTCCTTGTCAAAGTTGGGAGGGCTAATCAAAGGAGTCAAGGTGAGGGAATACTTCAACACATCAAAGGAATACTAGGCTTGATCATCCTATATAAAGGGTATGTCAGATTGTAATAACCAAAAAAACATGAACAACAATCGTGTAGTCAGGGATGAACCAATGCAAGAAATTGGCTTTCCCTTGTAGTCTCTGTAATTGGCATAAATTTCAAGGAGGAAGTAGTTTAGTAGTTTAGTAATTTCAATAATAATGTTGACCTTGGAAATGATGAATCCTTATAGTTGACTAGTTTGCATGTAGAGAGACAATTAAGAGGATTTAAGTGTATATTATACTTATGAACCTAATGAAGATGGTATGCAAGTGTTCTAAGTGTTATGACCTCTTCTTCAAATGAGCAGTGAGATTGTTGAGATAGGCCAAGATTAGGTGGACCAAATCATGAAAATAATATGACTAGCCATGTTGGAAAGTGGCTCTGACTTTATTTAATCCAAATGGCATAACCTTATATGGAAAGGTACCCCATGGAGTGGTGAAGGTAATATTGGATTGGTCTTGGGGTTGAATTCAAATTTGGTTATATTGCATGAATCCATCCATGAAGGAAAAGACCTCATGGCCTACACATTCATCAATAATCTGATTAGTGAAAGGGGTTAGGTAATTTTCCTTAGGAGAGGCCCTATTTAGATCATGAAAACTGGTACAAACATGAATAGTGCCTTGCTTCTTCATAATGGAGACTAGGTTTGAAACACATGAAGCGTATGCAATAAGGTAGATGAATCTTGCATTCTATAGTTTATTAATTTTGACTTTAATGGAAGGGGCCTTGCTAGGGTGAATAGGCCGTTGTTTTTTTGTAATGTCCCTTTCCAAATAGGATCTCCAGAGAGGAGGCTTAATGGTCTAAATAACCCCGTTAGACTATATCCAGGGCCAGAAAGGGGTAAACAGGGTTACTAGAGGTCACTCCAACCAAGGGTGTTATAATTTGAAAGTGACATTGAGCTAAAAGTGGCTAAAAGTGATTTTATGCCAACTTGAGATAAAAATATAACAAACGAGCTAAAAATAGAGTCAACAACGAATTAGGGTTTTAGGCAGCTATAAGAGAGGTAAAGCGACCTAATTCATCATTATGCAGATTTTGACTTGTCATTGAGGAGAGAGGTGCATCTCAGGAGAGATAGTTCAATGGATTCCAAGAGGAATACACCAGTGGCTGATTTTGGTGTTGAGAGACACACCCTAGTCACTGGGGAGATCACACAGGTCTTCCATCAATCTTCAACAACAGTTTCATAGTTTCCAATAGCAAGGGCACACTTATTCAGGGTGAGGGCTCAACTTCTGAGGAGGTATTGAGTCAACTTGTCCCAACCAGGGAGAATCCAGAGATTCCCTTTCGACCCAGTTGAGAGGAAGGAAAGGTGCATCTTTTTCCCAGTTTTGCTTTAGTTTCCAATGGATAAATCATCTGGGGTGCATTTTCTAGCCATTGAGGTTGCGACACTTGGGGAGGACACATTTGGGGTTCCCAAGCGATCATCAGATCATATCTAGAGAAATCCTTCTGACCCATTTCATAATAGGCCAAGGCAATCAATTTGAGATACATAGCAATCGATTTCGATGGTGGAATCACTAGGGCACATTTTTCCGGTAACAAAGGGGGTGCATTTCCCAGGGGGGATCCATCTGGGGTCCATGAATACCAGCATAGGACCGGCCAGTCACCAGGAATGAGAGAGACAATACATCTCACTATTTGGGATAATTTTTAGGTCGATACGAGAGGTCTAGCCACTAGGGAGAACTTTCCAGACTTGCAACAGTTGTCGTATGAAATGTCGTAGCTTGCAGTAGATTCTACATCTCATCCATTGATCCCGCAACATCCTTCCAGTATCTGGTACTATTTTTTTAGTTTACTTATTGTATTATGGCTATGATCCTTTTATCATTGATCTATACGAGTGATTTATTTTATCCAGGCTTTGGAATTTGTACTATGTAGAGATATCATAATATAATCTTTGCAGTCTTTTGTCACAATTATTATTTGTATGCTCATTTATATGCTGTAAACGATTAATCGTACACACACATTAGAAAATTTTACTAGACTAACCAAATATGGGATATTACGGTGGTATCAGAGCTTTAGAGCTGGCAGCCTGTCACTAAAGACGATGAGTGTAGTAGAGGACCTAGAGGGTCGTGACCACGTAGGTGATGAATATTTCACTTACAACAAATGCAAGGAGAGAAGACCTAGACCTGATTTCCCCCCTTTCCCTCCCAACTTAGAGGAAGAGGCACACATGGAAGCATAGAGAAGGGTAGAGCGTGGGGATGATCATGAGGCATAGAGGATGTTAAGAGACATATATGAGAGACCAGAGGGTAGTGGTAAGGACCCCATGGAACCAGAGGCAGCCTTCATGAAGGTACTAAAAAATATGGTAGTTATTCAACAGGACATGACTTAGTATTTGGCGCAGATGGATGATAGATTGGCTATAGTGGGAACACAAACCCCACATGCAACACAAGGGAACTCATGGGCAGGAAGTAGACCCCAATCACCTACTCGCACATACACCTCTTTGAGTAGGATTGACAAGACATTGTTCCCTAATTTCCAGAGGGCACCCCCAACAACATCACAACAATTGATAACACAAAGGCCGTCCACTCAGGCAGAGGATATTGCAAAATATAGGAGGGAGTATGCACCATTGGGCCGTGACTTCCATCAAGACATGACCCTAGTCGAGTATTGTGGAATCAGACTTAGGAACTGCCCTAGAGAGCCTCTGATCCATATTTTATGAGCATAACAAAATTAATATAGATTATTAATAGGCTCTTAACACACAATAGAAAAGATACAGTAAAATTAGTTTTCTATTAATAAAGAAATAAGCTGGAAACTATAAAATGCAGCAGAAACAAGCTTGCTGGAATGGTGGCGGCTTATCTCTGAGAAGAGATGTGACGACTGTGCTCATTCACAAGAAAATGATTACAGTGAGGCTCTGAAGGCCTTTTTACAATAAGCAGGAATGTCAAAAACCCTAGACATCCAAAAACCTAACCCTAGGAGATGAAACGCCAAAAGTCATGTGGGCCCCGTTTGGGTAAGTTAGTACATCAACTTCCTGGGGTCGTAACTTTTGCATACAATCTCCGTTTTAGGTGTATGATAGCCCGTTGGAAAGGTATCATAGAGGAGATTCATTTTAGCTGAAATATTGAGGGAAATTGGATATTGAAAACCTATTTCCCCCCAAAAAAACATCGTTTAGGGCCTAAAAAAGGCTTTGGAAGTGAAAACTGCTAAAAATAGTAAATTACCAAAATTGCCAGAAAATTGTTTTGAGCCAGTTGGAAAAGGTGGGTGGCCATCGATATCCATCTGGATCAGCCTCGGAGAGGAGGAACTCAATAGAATCAGGGACATAACATTGATTTCATCCAGAAAGTTGGTAAACTCATTATACCTTCTTTTGACGGATCGTCCAAATGCACAACCAAAGATTGGGTAAAAAAGCTAGACACATACAACAAGCTCAACCAGATGATCGAGACATAAGACATCAACTTCAATACCCTACACTTGGAGGGTGAGGCACAAGAGTGGTGGCATCATGGATCGGTTACGTTGGGACACAGTCACATCACCTACTACAAGGATTTCACGGAGAGACTCATGGACAAGTTTGACAGGAGAGATCCGAAGATCCATTTTAGGGATCTATCCCAGTTGATACAAAATGACACAATAGAGGAATTCATCACAGATTTTTAGCGGGTGGCAGTGGCAGTGACAGATATATCTAAGTCCAGGCTGATCATGTTATTCATAGAGGGGCTCACAGAACCCTTGAGAGGATGGGTGAATGCATACAAGCCTCACACCTTGCAAGATGTCATATTACACACTTGATATTTGGCAGACTCAGTGTCGAAGACTAAACCCTTTTCCAAACCCTTCGTACCACATAGGGACTGAGATAGGAAGCCATTCTAGAGAGAATGGAAGGGAAAGGAGAAGATGGATGATGATATGAGGTGAGATCTTATGAGGAAGAAGCTCTGCTTCACCTACAAGGACCCTTGGGTCCCAGGACATAGGTGCATGGGCAAGAGAGAGATTCATTATATTGAGGTGACAACAAATAGTCTGGACAATGAGGAGGAGGAGCATGACAATCGATCCACTATCTCAGAGGAGGATCCAACATAGGCAGAGGAGCAACCTCCCTGTAGACCATCAACACCGGTAGGGAGCCACCCACCGGTAGTTCCATAGCCTCTTGAGTAGGATAACAGATGGAAACCATAAAAGGGAGGAGTCATAGTGACCCTTTCTTGTGTTCCTAGGTATGATACCCTTCAGATTAGAGGGACTATTCAGGAATAACAGGAAATCACCTTGATAGATGGTGGGGCCACCCACAACTTCATTGATTCTTAATTGATATTGAGATGGGCACTTCAGATAGAGGATTTTGAGGGGTTTGATGTTGTAGTAGCAGATGGCCATACAATGGAGTGTCTAGACAAAGTTCTGGACTTGGAGATAAATTTAGGCAACTACACCATGAGAGACACATTCTATGTGGTTGACCTATCTGACACATATGTGGTGTTGGGATTCCAGTGGTTGATCACATTGGGAAAAATCACCACCAACTACCAAAACTTAGAGATGGGGTTCAGAGACACTGACGGGAAGGGGATTGTTCTGAGGGGCATGTTGATAGGAGCACCCGGTACAGTTTCAGCCAAGAGGATGGAGAGGATATTCAAACATGGGGAGGTAGCCTATGCCGCAAAGTGATTGATCACTATCTAGAAGGATTTAGAGGGTCGACAACAGTATCAGGCAAGGATCAAGAACTTTTTGGGATGACATCAACATGTTTTTGGTTCAATTCCACCAGGGAGACCACCCGACATGGGGTTTGAGCACACCATTGAGTTGGAGGAGGGGGGAAAACCTATGATCACACCACCCTATTATCATCCTGGGAGGTTCAAGGATGAGATAGAGAAATAAATTAAGGAATTGCTAGCGATGGGACACATCATACCTAGAAATAGTCCATTCGCTTCTTTAGTTGTCTTAGTTCTGAAGAAGGATGGTACCATGAGGATGTGCATTGATTACCGGTCCTTGAACAAGAAAACCATAAAGAACTGATATCCTATCCCTCACATTGATGAGTTGATGGATGAACTGCATGGGGAAATTTTCTTCTCAAAGATTGATCTACGCTCTGGGTATCATCAAATCAACATCCGAGAGAAGGACATAGAGAAGACAACATTTTGGTGTCACTTTGGTCATTTTGAGTTTTTGGTTATGCCATTTGGGATAACCAATGCACCGACTACATTTTAGTCTTGTATGAACCACAAATTCAAGGATCAATTGAGGAAATTAGTCTTGGTTTTCTTCGATGACATATTGGTCTACAACAAGACATGGCAGGAGCATATGATGCACTTGGATGAAGTATTGAGCATCATGGAGGCAAAATCACTATACACCAAAGAGTCCAAGTTTGAGTTCAGTATGACATAGCTACTTTACTTGGGCCACATCATCAATGCACAGGGGGTACAGGTACACTAGGAGAATATTAGGTCCATTCTGGATTGGCCAACGCCTAGGAATGTGACAGAGTTGAGGAGCTTCTTTGGGTTATGCAACTATTACAGGCGATTTGTCAGGGTTTTTTCTTAGCTTAGAGCACCACTAACGGATCTTACCAGGCATGGGGATTTCATTTGGACCGAGGAGTCACATAAATCCTTTGATCACATGAAGGAATTCATGGGCACATGTCTAGTGTTAGCATTACCATACTTCACTTTTCCATTTGTATTAGAGTGTGATGCATCCGGCGAGGGTATCAGGGTAGTTTTGATGCAGGGAGGACACCCCATTGTATTTGAGAGAAAGAATATCAATCAGACCGAGAGGTTGTACTCCATTTATGACAAGGAAATGATGGCAAGCATGCATGCCTTGAGCAAATTTAGACAATATTTGGTGGGCAACAAATTCATGGTCAAAATAGATCACAACAACTTGAAGTATTTTCTTGAGTAGAAGGACCTCGGTGAGCGTCGACATAAATGGGTGATGAAGGTACAAGAATTCGACTTCAACATAGAGTATGTCAAGGGGAAAAATAACATTGTGGTCGGTGCACTATCTAGGAGACCTGCGACATGTTCTTTGATGGAGATTTCAACAGATTGAAAATCCCACTTGTTAGTGGAATATTCCAAGAACAAGTTTGCTTGTGAGGTCCTGGATGGACAGATTCATGATGACAGGTACAGGGTCATAGATGATGTTATATTCGACAAGGATAGAGTTTTCTTAGTACCATATTCAGGGCTCAAGAAGAATATCCTTGCAACAGTTCATGATTCACCACTAGCAGGCCATCAGGGTTTTTTCAAAACCTACAGGCAGATTAGGGAGAGGTTCTAATGGAAAGGCCTCAAACAGGATGTTATGATGTACATCATTGAATGTGTGACTTGTCAGCAAAACAAATCAGAGCATACGCTTCCAACAAGGCTACTTCATCCACTTCCCATTCTAGAGTAGAAATGTGAGAACATATAGAGGACTTCATCACAGGCCTACCCAAGGTCTAGGGTAAGGATTGCATCTATGTAGTGGTCAACATATTGACCAAGTTTTCTCACTTCTATGCCATACCGATAGAGTACAACGCAGTTTAGGTAGCCTAGTTATTCTTCATACTTCATGGGTTGCCGATGAACATCATCAGTGACATGGACAGTGAATTTAATGAGACATTATAGAGGGAGTTGTTTAGATTGGTGGGGACATATTTGAAACCCAACACCAACTATCACCCTCAGATAGATGGGTAGACTGAGATCATCAACGAGTGGGTTGAAGGGTGGGTTGAAGGGTATTTGAGGAACTATGTGGGTGGACAACAAAGAACATGGGTCAGGTGGCTACATTTAGGAGAGCAATGTTACAACACCACTTTCCACATGTACATTGGTATGACACCCTTCTGAGCATTGTATGGGTATCATGCTCCCACTTTGATAGACTTGGTTTTTGGGGAGAGAAGATCTCCCAAGGCCAAGGATTGGATCACAGAGAGTCAGGAGATTCTCAAATTTCTAAAAGAGAACCTATAGACAACACATAATCAACAGAAGATGAGTGCAGACATGCACAGGATAGAGCATAGCTTTGAGCTTGGGGATTTGGTTTTCTTGAGACTCCAACCTTATAGAAAGTCATCTATGAAGAAGAGTGGGGCTGAGAATCTCAAGCCCAGGTTTTATGGACCTTAGAGGATCATGTGACAGGTAGGCAAGGTTGCTTATGAGCTAGAGCTTCTAGAGGGGAGAAAGATTCATAATGTGTTCCACGTATCTTGCCTCAAGAAGGCGGTGAGACAATTCATTAGCACATCAGAGGAGCTTCCCCCATTGGATGAGGAGGGACATTTGGATTTGGTTATGGAGGAGGTACTAGAGTTTTGAGAGAGAAAACTGAGGAGCAGAGTCATCAGAGAGTGTTTGATAAGATGGAGAGGGATTCCAATAGAGGATGATACTTGGGAGAGCGAGAAGGTGTTGCAACACCCTGGATTGGTATTGCTCGAGGACAAGAAATTTAGGGAAGGGAGGACTGTAATTTCCCTTTCCAAATAGGAGCTCCAGAGAGGAGGCTTAATGGTCTAAACAACCCCGTTAGGCTATAGCCAGGGCCAAAAAAGGGGTAAACAACGTTACTAGAGGTCACTCCAGCCAAGGGTGTTATAATTTGAAAGTGACAGTGAGCTAAAAGTGGTTAACATTTCTTTTAATACAACTTGAGATGAGAATAAAAAAAACAAGCTAAAAATAGAGTCAACAATGAATTAGAGTTTTGGGAAGCTATAAGAGAAGGTAAAGCAACCTAAATCATCATTATGCAGATTTTGACTTGTTATTGAAGAGAGAGGTGCATCTCATGAGAGATAGTTTAGTGGATTCCAGGAGGAATACACCAGTGGATGATTTCGGTGTTGAGAGACACACCCCAGTCATTGGGGAGATCACATAGGTCTTCCATCAGTCTTCAACAACATTTTCACAGTTTCCAACAGCAAGGGCACACTTATTCAGGGTGAGGGCGCAAATTTCGAGGAGGTATTGAGTCAACTTGTCCCATCCACAGAGAATCCAAAGATTCCCTTCCGACCTAGTTGAGAGGAAGGAAAGGCACATCTTTTTCCATCTTTCTCATCATATTTCGATGGAGAAATCACTTGGGGCGCATTTTCCAGTCGTTGAGGCCGAGACACTTGGAGATGAAAAATTTGGGGTTCCCGAGCGATCATCAGATTAGATCCAGGGAAATCCTTCCAACCCATTTCACAATAGGTCAGGGCGATCAGTTTGAGTCACATAACAACCGATTCCGATAGTGGAATCACTAGGGCACAATTTTCTAGTAGCAGAGGGGGCGCATTTCCCAGGGGGATCCATGCAGGGTCCAGGCATACCAGCAAAGGACCAGTTAGTCACCAGGATTGAGAGAGATAAAAGGGCGTACTTTTTGGGACAATTTCCAGGCCGATCTGAGAGGTCTAGCCACCAGGGTGAACGTTCCAAACTTGCCGCAGTTGCCATATGAGTTGTCGTAGCTTGCAACAGATTCTACATCTCATCCATTGATCCTGCAACATCCTTCCAGTATCGGGTACTATTGTTTTAGTTTACTTATTGTATTATGGATAGGATCCATTTGTCACTGATCTAGCCGAGTGATTTATTTTATCCAGCTGCATTTGACATTTGTACTCCACAGAGGTATCATAATATAAGCTTTGCATTTTTTTGTCATAATTTTTATTTGTATGCTCATTTATATGTTGTAAACGATTAATCATACACACACATTAACATAGTTTCCTAGACTGGTCGAATCCGAGATATTACATTTTTACAGACAAGAATGGCATCCAACCATGTGTCAATATGGTGTTGAACAATGGTAACATTATGTCCAGGCATCTTTGAATATGACCAAGAAAAAAATATCTAAATTCTTGGAAATGGGATTTATAATTGGCAACCTCTTTAGGAGAACAATTCACCCCAATAGGCATATGTTCTTCCATGCTCGGTGTAATAGAGATATCTTACTTGATGGTGGGTGAAAAATTGGCCATGTATCCCAAGGTTTTCTTAAGCGGGGGTGTTAGGATATTTACATACTTAGGAGTTAGTTAATATCAACTTGGTCTAATGTGTATTTAGGTAAAGTTTGTTTCTTTAGCATGAATTATACTTATCTAATCCAACAATCACGATTATTTTCTAGACATAAAGTGATCTCATGATTCATATTCTCCTCAATACTAACAACTATATTGATCCATGGATTATCACTTGATTAGTCCATGCTCTCTATTTAAAGAGTGTGGAGGGTCATTTGTTGTTGATAGATTGTGAGAAACTCATATGTAAATTATTTTTCTTTTGCATCAATATATTACCTCAAGTGACCACATTGGTTGGGGTTATGGATCGTTTCCCTATATAAGGGTTTTAACCATGTAATACACTTGTGTACTAATATTTGATCTTTCTTTGTGAGCAATTTCCTTAAATGTTCGACCTATGTGGATATACCCTATTTATCAAATAGGGTAGGATCAAATTGATACTCCTACTTCCCAATTGGTTTGGGGAGAGACTCCAAAATCTAAATCGTATTAAGTTGGAGTTAATGAACTTTGCTCATTTTGTTCTATGAGACACCGATCGATGTTGTTAACTAAGGTTTCTAGTGATGCAACCCAACCTTCCATTTGTGTGGACCTAGTTTCAGTCATGAAGTCTCGATTCCATAAAAATACTATTGGAGAGTTGTATCAATGTGATCAATGCCTCACAAAGAATATTTTGAGTTAGGTTATCAACAATTGTATGGTCAGGTCCACTAAAACAAATTACTAGAGAGTGGTACCACTACGATCAATGCTTCATAAGGAGTCTTTTAAGATAGGTCTCACATAAGGGTTGTATCAAGACCCAAAGTATTAATCATATTTGAGTATTACTATAGTGATGAAATCCCCAAATTATTGATATTCCATGTTATGTAGGAATTTCATGGCCCATGTTGTAGATGTTAGGGTTTGTGGGGTCTTAAGGACAAATGAGTGTCATGTGCTATATATTTTGTGTAGATTTTAACCTTGTACAATATTTATTGCAAACATATTTTAATAAAAGAACATAAAAGATACAATGGAAAATACAAACATTACACACAAATTTTTCCCCTGGAAATCCAAACTGAGAAAACCAGCCTATTTTATATTCATTCATAGTGATACATTGTTTACAATACAATATACATATAGGAGCCAGTGGCATCCAAAACCCTAACCCAATGACTTGGATTAGTCAACAACCCTAATTCCTTAAGTGAAAATAGAAAACCATCGAAAAAAAACCATGTGTCGAAAACCGCCCAACAATGGACACAAAAATCGAGGCAACACGAAAAACGAGGAAAAAATGTGACACGTTTCACGAGGATTTTTTTTTTCTCAGGGGCGCTGCCCCCGAACCCCCGCGTGAGGGGATTTCATCCCCTTGCACCCCCCTCAAACCCCCAGGCATGCCCAACGCAACGTAGACACTACTACTCGTGCAAAGAATATAACACATACCCAACATTTTGGATATACATACGAGTTTTTTATAGTATTGCTCGACCCAATATCTCAAGGAACTAAATAAGGAGGCTAGACCATACCCTTATCCGTACTACTCGATTCCCAAGTGCTAGAGATTCAACTCATCTAGTGTTGTTTTTTATGTACTGTAGCAACAAGACAACTAACAGGTTTATGTAAGATTTGTTTCAAGTGCACCTAGGGGTTTTTTGATATACCCAATGGTACATGGAAGAAAAATCCACATACCAGTGTTGTATGATGTAGTACTACTTGAAGGGGTACCAACAAGGGTTAAAAGGGTGTCCAACCTAATGGTTCCACTTGTATTTCCTATGTGTATTGTTCCCCAACCATATATTTACCCCCAACTGAAAGATATTTATGTTATTGAAATATGTCAGAATGCATCTATCACCTAAAAGAAAAATTCAAAAATTTGGGTGCATGTTGGCTCAAGAAAAAGATTTGATATCACTTGTCACATACTTGACCAAAAAAATAGTAGAACATGAAAAATATTTAGAGAACTTAATGTGGGAAAATAAATAAAAGAGAAAATAAAATTAAACCTACAAAATATAATTCTTGTATTAAAGATATCCAAAGGAGTGAGCAATGTTCACAGGCCTCTTTGAGGGGGAAATCTCCTATGAGTAGAGCTCCAAATACAATAAGAAAAAGTTATAAAGCATTACATAGTCTTATAACTCTATAGTCAGCTTCTAAAGAGAAAAACTCTAATTACTTGTGGTCCCATAATTAATGAGTACCAACTACCTAGTGGGCCTTATTTAATAAAGAGAACCATTTTACATTAATTAACTACCACTAACTATCTAACAAGCCTTATTCAAAGAAAGTGGCCTCATACATTAATTGAATAACTCTTAAGTACCTTGAAGTAGGGGGGTTAGGTTAGGAACCTAACACTAATTGCCTTTATCATTATCCTCATCATTGACAAATATATCATCCATGTATATGGGGGGCTATCATTTTTGGCTTCCACTCTCACCATGTTCTAGTTCATAGCCTTAGTTTTTCTCATCTTCCAACCCATGCTCATTAACTTCACATCATAATGTGGCATAAACCACCATCTCAATTCCACAATGCTTGGATTTAAAGAATATTTGCATACAAGGTAACATTAAAATACAAGCCACCCTTTTTTCTATCACATTTAATGTATGTCACAAATTATATCCAACACACACACACACTCGCGCGCATGGGGAAAGTGCAAGGATATTTATGATGGAGTCTATATCATATCAATCATTTCTCTTATTAATCCTTATCAATCTCTTAGTATATGCCTCAACCCATTTGAACTTAAAGATTACCAATTAAGAGGATCGATAATCTTGCTTAATAATTTGTTGAAATTTTCCCTTAGTCGAGATGCCCATGGATCATTTTTTTATCCTTTACACTTGCCTAGCTATCTTGCTCAAAATTACTAGCAATCTTCCACATTCAAAATTCATTTATATATATATATATATATATATATATATATATATATATATATATATATATATATATA
>JZKD02S0955574.1:138307-148620 GCA_000966675.3 Picea glauca | reverse complement strand
AATATAATAACTATTTGACCACATATCAAGATGAAGATCATTTTCCATGAATAATGAAACATATAAAGAATGTGTTATACTCGAGTTAATAATAATTGAAATGCCCTTCTACAAATGTATTAGTACATTTGACGAGCATAAATATTTATCGATTTTCTACATTCTCTTGTATTTTTTAATTCAACTAAATGTACATTTTGTTGTTTTCATGGTGAAGCTTTTCCATTTGATCCCTTAACTAATATATTGTACATTCCTTACGCAATTTATTTCCCAACTCTAGAGGAATATGCGTGTTATGTGGATGGTTTCTCCTAATTTTTGCTATTATTTCTATCATTTCACATCTTTTTTCACCATACATCATGAACCACTTGCTCATTGTGATAATGTTGTAAATAACATTTGATTTATGTATATTTTCGTTGCATTGTGGTAAAACAAAATTTGAAGCTAGGTTATTAGTTCAATTGATTCAAATACATAGTTTTGTTACGAGATTTCCAATTCTTATTTCACTAAGTTCCATTGAATTATCAACTACTATTATGGTAAGTAATTGAGTTGCCTTCATTCAAATATTATAACAAGATTTTCAATTTTTATTTCACTAAGTTTCATTGAATTATCAACTACTATTATGGTAACTATTATGGTAAGTAATTGAGTTGCCTTCATTCAAATATTATAACAAGATTTTCAATTCTTATTTCACTAAGTTTCATTGAATTATCAACTACTATTATGATAAGTAATTGAGTTGCCTCATTCAAATATTATAACAAGATTTTTAATTCTTATTTCACTAATTTCCATTAAATTATCAACTACTATTATGGTAAGTAATTGAGTTGCCTTCATTCAAATATTATATAAAGAGGAAAATAAATCCGACAAACTTTTTCAAAAAAAACAAATTAAGTATATATATCATATCACCTTACAAATTTTGACAATTGACATATAGCATGTCGCAAATCAACAATGAAACTATTTCACTTCCTTAATGACGAAAAAAAAATATATATTATCATATGGACGTTTTCACCATTTCTATTAAATCTCCACAAAAAAAAATTATATTTCTACCACATACAAATACATAATGGAATTTTTGAAAACGAAAATCAACACATCGTATCAATCATTACTCTCGAGGCCAATAACTTACCCAATAGGAGTAAAATCTCTTCTCACGAAGGCTTTGACTTAATATATGGATTTTGACAATCACCTACTTCACTATTTTTATTTGATCTTTAGGACAAAATCCTTACAAAATCAACAAAAGTTCATATATCCATGCAAGCTCACGCTCAACTAATTTTAATATATCCATGTGAGCTCATGCTTAACTAATTTTATTTGAAGTAATAAAGAATTGTAAATTAAAAATTATCCTTTTAATATTTTATGTCCTTTTAATTGTTGTATGTCCATGCACTTATGTTTATGTCCAATGAGAGTGGGAGGGTCACATGGAGTGGTTGCAAGTAGAAGGAATAGTAGGAGATGTAAGATATGCTTAAAGCCAATTTAGTTGGTGAAGATTACGTAGGGTCATATGGTGATATGGGTGAATTAGGTGGGATCAATGTATAGGGCATAGAAAATGAGCATATGAGGGAGAAAATCCAACCCACACATCATAGTAGTAGGATAATCCATCCCACACACCATTTTAGGGTTTGGTGAACCAAATAAAAGAATTGATGGGAGAAGGAAATTAATAAAAATTTTCAACCTTTGTACTATGACTAGGGTATGGCTGTAGAGATGTAGTTGTTGTAGAGATTAGGTCATAATTAGGAATATGACTAGGGTATGGTTTTATAGACGTAGTTGTTGAACTAAACTCTTCATTATAGTTGGTTAGTTTTTTTATGCAAATTGGTTTAAAACTTTGATAGTGACAACAACATTCTTAAAACTTGTATATTGATTATTTAACAAGATAGTATTGGTCAAATTTGAAAAAAAAAAAACTTGTGTATTGATTATTTATTAAGCTAGTATTGGTAAACTAAAAAAACATAATTAGAAGATGAATGTGGCTATTAAGAATGACATCCAACCATTTGGGTCATTACCAAATTATATTGAAATAACTTATTCTCTCAAATATTTTTATAGGGTTATAATTTTATTTTAATTTTTTTACATGTAAATATAAGTTTAGGTGGAAAAATTTTTGAGGGTTAGTTTAAGTGGTCATGAACTAGATGTGAGAGATTTCCCCCAAGTTGGGGAGACCACATGTTTAACTCTCTTGATCCCTTCGAGGTTAGTTGTTAGAATTTAGACACCAACAATTTACCTTGATTGCCATCCATTGACGATGATGAAGTCCCCAAAGGTTTCTCGTACATAGTTATATGGAAAAATAGTTCACATGAAAAAATAGACAATTAAACTTTCAATTAACTATTTATATATTTTTAGAATGAGTTCATTTTATTATGGTATTAATAATATAGAGGATGATATTATTATAAAATCATCAAATTTTGTGTTGATTGACATTTTTTTTCTAATACACCAATGTTGGTGATTGGACATTTTACACACTGATAGTTGTCGTCGATGCCTATTAAATGATAGTCGGTGGGTTGTGGATTGTCGATACCCATAATGCAATTGTCCAATAGCATATGACTTCTCCATCTGTGAAGATTCAAAGTGGATTTGGTGCAAACAAATTTATTGATATCTCTATGTCATCATGGGAGTATTAGTTTTGTTGATCCCTTGCAATGAGAAATCCAACAAAGGATGTAAATAGACAATGGAGTGATTGTAAACATAGGCCTATGGATTGATATAAGTGTTATGGATGTCATCTCATTCTACATGGGTGCATTTTTAGTTTTGAATAATAGTTGTCACATGTCAAATCACATATAAGATATATGTAGAGACATTGGATAAAGTTGTAATTAAGGTTGGGTTACGATGGACATATGTTCTCTAATAATGAGGGGGTACTATGCAAAAGCTCGCTTTGTAGCCTAAATTTTGAATGTAGAAATGAAAAATATAATACAAATATAACTATGCCAATTTCTCATTCACAACAAAAAAACAAAAAAAATAACATTTAAGAAAAAATAATAGACCCAAATAAAATAAAATAATAATATTAAGGATGAGAGAACCTTTACGGTATGTTTCTAGGGTAACCACAATTTTTTCACATGTGACAAATCCTAGGGTTTATTACATCACCTTTGATGTTTTGAACGATGGAATGGAGATAGTGGATTATAATGAAAGAAACTCTATGGGTATGGCCTTAGTGTTTTTGGCTCATCAAGAGTTAGTGGACAAATGGAGAAGTACAAGGAACCTATTTGGAGTCTTAACTCCTACAAAATCAGAGTAATTAAAAAGAAATGATTCAACAAATGTAAGACACGTAGGGGAAAAGCACCAAAATCCATTTGACAGTACTATGAATCCATTTCTCATCGGAGAAAGAATTTTTCATCCTGAGGTTGAAAGGTGGATAACTTCTTCTATTTATAATGGTAGTTTATGCTGTGAGACTGCCCATAAGAATTTCCTAATACTATATAGAGTTGTGTTGAAAAAGGAACAAAAGGAAAATGATAAGAGGATAGTGAAGAGGCCTCAAGATGAAGAGGGGGTTTTGGATGAAAGGGAAAGAGGCCTAGATGATGCAACAAATTCAAGCACAAAGGAGGATTTTGGAGGCTGAGATACTAGAGAAATAAATGTATAGGGGTTAAGAAAGAGAGAGTGAAATGGTAATGGGTTTGGATGTGGGGATGTTCAAGGTTGAGGGTTTAATGGAGAGAGAATTGGTAGGAAGATTCATGGGAATTTTTGAAAGGGGAGACTTCTAATATTTTGACGGAAAATACCTAGAGGTCAGTTCTAGGTTATATTCCTTCTTTTCACTTGCCTATTTGAGATTGGATTTTCTTCACGATGAAAAATGGATCCAATGTGGAATCTCTTTGAATTCATGTTGTCTATGGGGGCCTTCAAGTCTTAGTTTAAAGGAATGGAAACCCGAATTTCACCCCAGAAAGGAGACAACTTTCTTCCAACAATTTAGGTTATGTTTCCATCTCTCCTATTAGAACTATGGAACAAAAGGATCCTGGAATAAGTGGGGAAGTAATTAAGGTGCTTCCTACCTCTAGAGGACATTTTTTGGGAAAACAAAGATGTAAAATATTAGTGGAGATGGAATTAACAGAGGTCTTCCAATTGAAATAGAAATTGAATGGTTTTTTTGGGTGTTTAATGAAAAGCTTTATTTTTGGAAAATCCCTTTTAGATGTGGAACCTATCGTTAAATATGCTACCTATGGGAGGAATGTATAAATATGAAGGGGGTGTTTGTTCAAAAGAAGAAAATATAGGTACAACTATAAAACACTAATAGGGATATGAATTCTATTCTAGGAAGGCTAGAGAAAGACGTTGAAGTAGATTGATAAGTTTTGGAGCACAACACTTCTCTTGAAGTAGAAATGGAACATATTTCAACTACTATGAATTCAGAGTTGAATCAACGTGTCATTTCAGAATTTTTTGAGCAATTTACTAAGGTCGGCCAAGGTATGATGACTTTATATCCCTCCTTGTGTTTTAAGGATGACAAAAATGTATCCATAAAATCATTTGGTTCATGGTCGGATAGTCCTTTGAACAAAAATGGTGATGGGGTTAGTGAGCTCAATATTTTTCTCAATCCTCCTAGGAATTTTGGAAACATAGATGATTGGAAAGGTTTTGGAGAAGAATCCCTATTAGAATTAAGGAAATAAGACATGGTTTTAGACCTAAAGGAAATCTTAGTCAATAACTCAAAGGAAATACTAAGTGATGATGAACCCTCAACAAGGAAAGATAAATTCATAAAAGTTCATTCTAAAGAAGATAAAATGATCACTCAATCTCCTTGTAAAATCCTCATATATGCTAAGGTTCAAAAAAGATGTGTTGGAGGATTTAGGGGTTTTAGAAGGGGGTCTTTACTTAGAAAAGAATTTTCCTAACTCAATAGGATGAAAATCACATATTGCTATGGATAAATCATAGGTGAAAAAGGAGATAAGGGAAGGAAAATAATTAAGAATTAGCATGGTCCTTACAGTAGGGAAGAATCTCAAAAAAGTTAAAAAATTATCATCTTATCTCTTAAATCGAGAAGGGTTAGGGGTGCCCAAAGCAAGGAGCCCTCAAATGCCTATTTGTTGTTTTCAAATTGGATTATTTTTTGTTACAAGAAACAAGGTATGTAGGTTTGAAGGTAGTGGATTTATTGTATTCTTTCTTGAAGAGTTGGGAATTTTGTTCTATGGACACCGACGAGATGTCAAGAGGTGTGGTAATTGGATGTAATGAGAATTTTTATTCCTTATATTCTAATTGAATTAAGGTATAATGGTAAATCTAAACTCCAAGGAACTGAGAAAGGTCTATAGAAATATATATCTATATGGGCCATACAAGGAAATAAGGCCTTCTAGAAAGGGTTAGGAGAAGATGACAAATTAAAAGGGGAAAATGTCATTGTGAGGGGGAACCTCAACCTCACACTTAATCAAAGGGATATTTATTAGGGATAAGTGGCTAGAAGTGATTCCCTTGTTGACTTATTCCATCACTTCTTTGAGATTAAAAATATTATTGATGTGGAGCTCACAAAGATAGTTCCAACTTGGAGGAATGGTAGGAAGGGAAGAGAGGGTATTTATTAGGGATAAGTGGCTAGAAGTGATTCCCTTGTTGACTTATTCCATCACTTCTTTGAGATTAAAAATATTATTGATGTGGAGATCACAATGATCTAGATGGATATTGGTGGCCACCCACCTTTTTCAACTGGCTCAAAATAGTTTTCTAACAATTTTGGCAATTTACTATTTTTAGCAGTTTTAACTTCCGGGGCCATTTTGAGGGCCTAAATGAAGGTTTTTCGGGATCGAGCTCCTCAATGATAGATGAAGGAATGATTGAGCCCAAAAAATGAATCTCCTCGACGATACCTTTCCAACAGAATATCACATGCCTAAAACGAAGATTGTATGCAAAAGTTACGACCCCGAGAAGTTGATGTACTAACTTACCCAAATAGGGCCCACATGACTTTTGGTGCTTCATCTCCTAGGGTTAGGTTTTTGGATGTCTAGGGTTTTTGGCATTCTTGTTTATTGTAAAAATGCCTTTAGATCCTCATTGTAATCTTCTTCTTGCAAATGTGTGCATCCATCACATCTCTTCTTAGAGATAAGTTGCCACCATTCCAACAAGCTTGTTTCTGTTGCATTTTACAGTTTCAACTTATTTCGTTATTGAATAGAAAACCAATTTTACTGTATCTCTGTTATTTTTTGTTAATCACATGTTAATAATATGTATTCATTTTGTTCTTCTCATAAAATCCGGATTATTGGTATCAGAGCAGACGGCTCCTTGTCGTCTTAATGCATGTCCCCAACGAGGTCGGAGTACAAAGAGTTGGGTCTCGAGCTTGTTTCTGTTGAGGACAGAAGCTCTCACACGCCCAAGCGACCTCTCATGGTAGGAGAAAAGAAATGTGACGGGACATGAGATCCTTTCAAACTGTTGATTGAGGAGGCCCTCACGCAACAGAGGAACGAGATGATGGATAGTTTCATGCAAATCCTTCGACGACTACCAACATGTGACAGATCTTCTTCGAACGGAGGCGCCACCCCCTTCAAGGTACAAATAAACTTTGATATTCCTATATTTGAAGGTCAGATAGACGCAGATGCTGTAGACAAGTGGTTGAATCTACTAGAAGGGTATTTTTCTGTCCATAACTTTTAGAATAGAGAAAAGATTACATTTGCGCTTCTCAAAGCCGTTCCCCATGTCAAAGATTGGTGGGAAAATTTCTGTGAGTAAAAGTAAATAGAGAAAACCTCATTATTTTCAGTCACGACCACCTGGGAATCCTTCAGAGATGATATTAAGGAACAATACTACCCTATTGGAATTTATGACGACCTGTATACCAAATGGACCACACTGCGACAAGAAAGAGACCAAGCAGTGCCCGATTTCACAAATATCTTCCATACCATGCACACCAAGCTGGGTATCAAAGATTCAGAGTGAAATTTGGTGCTCAAGTATCGCGGTGCTCTACATAGATACATCCAGACCAAAATGGAATTTATGGACATCTCATCCTTGGGCACGACCTACCGATATACCGTCAAAATCAAGCAGAAGCTCAAACAAAAGATGTGGCAATTTGGGCCTGGGAACCCCTCACAACAAAATCCGAGAAAGGGAGGCCTCAACCCATAGAACAAAGGACAAAGAAAAGATGGACAGTATCAAGACAACCAGTCCAAGCCGCAAGCAAAGAAGGACACCAGAAAGACAAAGAAAGATATCGGGAAGTGGTGTGACTTCCATAAGAGCCCTTGGCATAACACTGCCGACTGCCGCTGAAAGCAGTCATTGGTGGCCGAAGTGAAAGCCTCTAAATTAGATGCAGATTATAACTCTGAGCTAGAACCAGAAAGGGGAAGATGGATCATTGACGCGGAACCCAGTGCCATCGTTGCTACCACCAAACTCTAGCCTGGTGAACCAGATGAACTATAAGAAGGAGAACACCTCTTCCATTCATAGATGTGGGTAAAAGGCACCCTGCTTCACTTCATCATTGATAGCGGTAGCCAAAATAACCTCATCTCAGCAGAGGTTATCAAGCAGCTCGCTCTGCCAACAACGCCGCACCCACAACCCTACACTATTGGATGGCTCCTCCAAGGAAGCAATCTCCGCGTCAGCCAACAGTGCAGACTGTCGTACGACATCAAGCCCTTCAAAGACAAGGTATTCTGTGATGTTGCTCCTCTTGAAGTTTGTGATGTTCTTTTGGGCCAACCTTATTTATGGAAATGTCATGCTATATATGAGTCTAGGCCTCGTAGTGTTATTATTACTTTGAACAAGAAATTGTACAAGATACCCAAGGCAGTCCCACCTAGTGCTATTTCCTTGATCTCTGCTAAGCAATGCAGGAAGGTCATCTCTCAGATGGGGAAGTTTGTCTTCTTCGTGATTCTCTCTCAGAATAAGAGAAAGATCACATCCACATCTAGGGTCTTTGTGGTTGACCTCTCCACGCAACAGAAGCAAGTAGATAAGGCCATGGAAGAATACTCAGATATCTTCTCCTCACCTACAGGGGTACCTCTACACTGCCAGGTCAAGCACCCCATCGATCTGACCCCTGGCGCACCGCTTCCCAATGGGCCAGTCTATCGCCACTCTTTGTTAGAGAATGAGGAGATCAAGCGATAGATCCAAGAAATTCTTCACAAGGGGCACATCCATCCCAGCTCATCACCTTGCGGGAGCCCAATTGTGCTGGTACAGAAGAAAGATGGAACCTGGCGACTCTGTATTGATTACTGGGCTCTGAATAAAATCACAGTCAGAAACCGATACCCGATTCCCCGAATCAACGACCTCCTTGATCAACTCACGGGGGCCAAATACTTCAGTAAGATTGATCTGAAGTCTGGCTACCACCAGGTCCCGATGGAATAGACATATGTATGGAAGACCACCTTCAAGTCAAAGGAAGGCATTTTTGAATGGTTGGTCATGCCCTTTGGTTTGAAAAATGCTCCAGCCACTTTCATGAGGATGATGGACAATATCATGTGACCATTCACCAATACTTTTGTAGTGGTGTATCTGGATGACATTTTAATTTACAACAAGACTTGGGCCGAACACTTGCAGCATATTCAACAGGTTCTACACACCCTGTGGTAGCACAAGCCATACACCAACTTGGAAAAATGCTCCTTCGGCATGGAAAGGGTCCATTACCTAGGATACATCATTGATCAACATGGCGTACATGTGGATCCAGCCAAGATCCAATTCATCCTTGATTGGCTAGCCCCAACAACACTCACTGAACTTCAGAGCTTCTTGGGCCTTGCCAATTTCTATTGCAGGTTCGTGTTGGGATTCTCCCATATTGCATGGGCCCTCAGCCAAATAAACAGGGGTGGTGGTAAGGATAAATTTGCGTGGGGTCGGTCCCAACAACAAGCGTTCGATGATTTGAAGCAACGCTTGTGATCAACCCCAGTACTTTCACTACCAGACCTGCAACATCCCTTTGAAATTGAGATAGATGCTTCAGACTATGTTGTGGGCGCCATTCTCACTCAGCATGGCCACTCCGTGGCCTATCATAGTCAGACACTGTCAGATACTGTCCATAAGTACCCTACTTACAACAAGGAAATGTACTCCAATATTGTACAAGCCTGCCGCCAGTGGAGACATTACATTCTTGGGAAGGAGACAGTCATCCACACTGATCATAAGCCACTGTAGTTCATGCAGATATAGGGAAAATTGCAAAATGACCGCCATCAAAAGTGGTCCACATACTTGCAACAATTCCACCTCAACATCAAGTATAAAATAGGAAGCACCAATCGCGTCGCTAATTGCCTCAGCAAACCGCCAGTCGCGACACTCACCACGGTGCTAGACTCTTGTGGCCATGAGACATCTGGATGGCCCCAACTCTATGAGACAGACCCTGACTTTGCCACCACCTACCAAATGTTGGGCGCAAATGTAGTTGTCGATAATTTCCATCTTTAGGATGGGTTGTTGTGTCGTTTGGGCCATATATGTGTTCCATTAAGTGAGCGAGTGAAGATGATATGGGAAACCCATTACAGTCGAGTGGCAGGACACTTCAGCGTCGAAAAGACAGTGGCGATGTTACAAAAACATTTCTACTGGCTGAAACTTCGACAGGAGGTCAACAAGTATATTAGGTCCTGCACTGCCTGCACTATTGCCAAACCGACCACTAAGAAACAGGGCCTGTACACCCCTCTTCCTACTCCTGACAGGCCATGGGAATCCATATCAATGGACTACATGTCGGGCCTCCCATCCACCAAGCGGGGAAATGACCGTGTTTTTGTGGTTGTTGATCGCTTTTCTAAGATGGCGATTCTGGTTGCCTGCAAGAAGAGCATCACAACAGAGGCCACTGCCAAGCTCTTCTTTGAACGAGTCTTGGTACATTTTGGAATCCCACAAACCATTGTCTCAGATCAGGATAGTTGATTTCTCAGCACATTTTGGTTGAGCCTCTGGTCACTGATGGACACCAAGATTACCAAATCCACGACCTTCCACCCCCAGACAGATGGCCAAACCAAGGTTGTAAATCAAATGATTGTGCATATCCTTCGCATGTATAATTCAAAGCACCCTCGCACATGGGATGAGAGCCTTCCCTATGT
>JZKD02S0955574.1:23277-34879 GCA_000966675.3 Picea glauca | reverse complement strand
TCTTCCATCTTCTCCCAAAGAATCTATTCCCACCCATACGAAAAAATCTTTAATTGTTTCTACAACCCACTCTATTGGATTCTTTCCCGAACAATATATTGAACTTTCCCTTAGATTCTACTGTGATTTCTTAAGTATACTCAACTGAGAATTCACCCATTATTTCTCCAAAAGAATCTTTCGAAAATTTTCTGCATACATTTCCTAAATTTTCTTTCATATCCCCTAAGAAGAAAGATCTACAAATTCCTCGAACTTCTCTTCCAAGTCTTCCTTTAAAAGAAGAAGAATTTAAAGTGTTCTTTAATCCACTCACTCTTAAAAATTCACAGATGTTAATTGATCATTTAGTTATGGCAGGGAAAATACCACAACAATAACCACCCCCACCTACTCCACTAAGAGTTTTACATAAAGCTACTACTAGATATGCCCCTTTGAATCTCCCTGGTAATCTCCATAATTTTCCTGACAATTATTTGAAACTATTACCATGATTTAATGGGGAGGATGAGATCACAACCCTTGAACATTTATCAACATTTGACTATTTTTCATATAACCAAGGTCTTGAACATGAAGATGTATACACGAGGATATTTTTTCAAACATTTGAGGGTGAGGTGAGAACTGGATTCAAGGGATTGCCTCCTAATTCTATTGATTCTTGGAATGCTTTAGAATTTTATTTACTTAGACAATGGGGTGAAAAGAAGGATCATATCTATTTTTTGATTGAGTTTGGGAGCTTAAAAATAAACATAATGAATCTGTTTTAGATTTCATCAAATGATTTAAAAAATTATATAATAAAATCTGTGGAGATGTCAAACCATCACAACCAACAACAAAAGTTACTTTTGTTGGTTCTTTTGATCTAGACTTTTCCTTATTACTTAGAGAGAGAACATCCACTACCTTAATTTGTATGCAAGGTGATGTTGTAGATACACAATCTAATATGATTACATCAGGAAAGGCTAGAGTTAAAAATGACTCAAGAGATCGTGAGAGAAAGAAATAAAAATAACAAGTAGGAACCTCTAGGATAAACAAAAGTCAAGAATACAAATTTGAGGAAATGTCTATAATTATTAAAGATCTATCAAATAAACCAGCTAGGATGGAGACTGAGAGAATAAGGCTGTCATATAACATAAACCAAAATCAGTTTAGAATGCCTTTTAATCCTCCTTAGGTTTTATAGAGAGAAAGGATAAATGAAGATCAACCAATACAAGCACCTATAAAGAATGAAAATATGGTTGATAACTTTGGGGAAGAAGAAGTTGAAGAAATTGATGAAGAAATAAATATGATGGAAGGTGACATTTCTTATGTGTATGTGACCGATGATGAATATGAGAAATAACTAATATTTAACTCATATTTTAATGAAGATGATAACAATAGCCCAAATGATTCATCATCATCTCAGTATAGAGTTTTATTAGATGCTTTACAATATGAGTTTCATAGAAAATATGACCTTAGACCAAGAAAAAATGTAAATGCAAATAAATTTAATATCCAAGGTTAGCAAGATAAAATTCAAAATAAAAACAAAGGGGAAGAAATCACAACTATCAAACAAAAATCTAATCAACAAGATGCAAAAAAGACAGATTCAGAACATAAAGAAACAAAGAAAATAAGCACTTCTTTTAACTTAGAAAATGAATTTAATAAGATTTGAATTCCTATCCCTTTGTTAGAAATTGCAAAAAATCATGTCTTTAGAAAACAAGTAATGAAAATGATTGACTGTTCTATTGCAACAACCCAACCAGATACATTAAATCTGCAATATGAAATGCCTACTATGATGTTTGGTCCTTATATTGAGGGAAGAGGAGAAACCGTGACACCATTTTATATTTCTTTAACAATCCATGAACATATTTTACACAATTGTATGTTAGACTCAGGAGCTTCTCACAATCTAATGCCAAAAATAGTTATGGAGAAGCTAGTATTAAAAATAACAAGACCATATCATGACTTGTATTCCTTTGATGCAAGAAAAGTTAGATGTTTAGGGATGATAAAAGATCCGGTAGTTCACTTATCCCAAATACATGTGAAAAGTGTTTTGATGGATATAGTTGTGGGATATGTGCCTACTAACTATGGAATTCTTCTGTCTAGATCTTGGGAAAGTAAACTAGGAGGCTCATTACAAATGGACATGAATTATTCCACAATTCCAATTTTTGGTGGAGAAATTAGGAGACTTTATAGGGAAACCAAAATGACCTATACATTGAGTAATCCTAATCACACTAATAATTATCATGTTTACTCAAAAGAGCAAGAATTGGGTTATTTCATATTATCTATGAATGATGAACAAGGTCTTTGTAAAGAAAATGTAAATATTGCTTTGTGTGAAAATAAAGAGCCTAAATATGGGATGCATAAAATGTATTTTGATGGAGCCTCCTCCTGGGAAGGTGTTGGGGTAGGTATACTTTTAATTTCTCCTTCTGTTTTTTTTTTCCATTTTCTTTTAGATTACAATTTGAAACAAAATCCACAAATAATATTTGTGAATATGAAGATTTAGTGTTAGGATTAGAATTTGCTAAAAATGTGAAAATTCAAAATCTTATTGTGTATGGGGATGCAGAATTGATTGTTAAACAAACAAGAAAAAATCATCAAGCTAAACACCCAAGGATGAGATCTTATAGAAATTTGGCTTGAGATTTAATTGATATTTTTTTTATTAACCTTTAATATTCATGCAATTCCTAGAAACCAAAATAAACAAGATGGTTCTTTAGCAGTAGGAACAAGCACTTTTATACCTGCTAAAGTGTCAAATATTAAATACGAAGTTGAGATGAAACATAGAACTTCAATTCCAAACAATGTCAAGCATTGGTAGGTATTTGAAGATGATCAAGAAATTAAAAAAAATTGGGAAATGGTTGATGAATTTTATGCAACTCATATTGATTAAGAGGATGATAAAGATACTGATTCATTTTAATCAAAATAGTCATCCATACCCTAAATTGCAAGATATGATTGCTAACCATAAAATGATGATTTTAAGAAACAACCAGATTTCTAAAGGATTGGTACCACTGGAGAATTGTTTTGATAAATATGATGTTGTTGTGAAACCTACTGTACATCCTTGAAGTGAAGAAGTGGAAGATTGTAATATTGGTACTGAAAGAGAACCAAAGAACATCATGCTATCAAAGTTTTTTCCTGTTGATTAGAGGGTCATATATGTTGATTTGTTCAAAGAATTTATTGAATTATTTTATTTGTCTTACAGAGATATGAAAACCTATGATATCAATGTAATTCAACACCAAATTCCATTGAAGGTAGGGTCTAAACCATTCAGACAGAAATTGAGACAGGTAAATCCTATCCTCTTCCCAATTATCGAAAAGGAACTTAAAAAATTATTAGATGCAAAAATTATAGTTCCTTTGAGATATTCTTCTTGGGTTGCAAACTTAGTACCTATTAGAAAAAATAATGGTGAAATAAGGCTCTGTGTTGATTTCAAAAATCTTAACAAATATTCATTAAAGGATAATTATCCACTACCTAAAATGGATCATGTTTTGCAAAATGTAGTGGGTGCTAATAGAATCTCAATGATTGATGGGTTTTCAGGTTATAATAAGATGTTGTACCTGATAAAGACAAATAAATTACTGTATTTTCCACACCATGGGGAACCTTCATGTATGATAAATTGCGCTTTGGGATAATGAATGCAGGAGCAACGTTTCATAGGGAAATTGACATAACATTTGTGGGAGAAAAGGACAAATTTGTTGTGATTTATTTAGACGGTCTTACTATTTTTTCTAATCAAATCAATATCATTTAAAACATCTTAGGAAAACTTTTATTAAATGTAAAAAATATGGTTTATCATTGAATCCTAAAAAAAATCATTTTGTTATGCAGGAAGGAAAGTTACTTGGTCACATTGTCTCAAAGGATGGAGTCAATATTGATCCTCAACGTGTTGAAGCAATTAAGGTTATTAACCTACCAAGGAATAAAAAAGAGATTCAATCATTTCTTGGAAAAATAAACTTCTTAAGAAGATTTATTCCAAATTTTTTTGAAGTAGTGAAGGATTTGAGTAATATGCTTAAGAAAGATAGTGAGGTTAAATGGTCTCTAGAGCTAGATGTTCTTTTGACCAAATTAAGAAAGCTTTGGGAGAAGTTCCAATGATGATAAGTCCAGATTAATTGAAGGAGTTTCTCATATTTTCTTTTTCCTCTAACAACACTATTGTTGCAGTTCTTCTACAAAGGAATGAAGAAAAACAAGAAAACCCAATTGCATTCTTTAGCAAGATTTTAAGATATTTTGAACTCATGTATAACGCAATGGAAAAACAATCTTATGCATTGGTGAAAGTTCTAAAATCTTTCATAGTTTATGTTCTTCATTCTAAAATAATTTCTTATGTTCCTAGTAGCACAATAAAATAGATCCTAATTAAACCTGATACTGATGGAAATAGAGGAAAAAGGATAGCTAAAATTCAACAGTATGACCTCGAAATAAATCCAACGAAATTGATTAAAGGCCAATGATTAACAAAACTATTTTTTGAATCAAATTGCAGAGTCCTTGGGATAAATTAGATTGCAGATATAACATAATATCCTTCAGTTGAGTATGAGGAGACATATTTATAGCAGCCCTGGGTAAAAATTCATGATAAGTTTTCTTTATCTCCTTGGTACAAAGATATTGTATTTTATTTGCAAAATATTGAATGTCCATCTGATTTCAGTCAAGTAAAAGCTAGATCCCTTAAACTTCAAGCAATCAAGTATTGTATAATAAATGAAAATTTGTATTGGAAAGATAATTTGGGAATGTTACTAAACTGTATTGTTGAAGATCAAAATGTAAGAATCATGGATGAGTTTCACAAAGGAATATGTGGAGGACACCATGCTTGGAGAGCTACAACATAAAAGTTTTGAGAGTTGGCTATTATTGGCCAAAATTGTTTTCTGAAGTAAATGCAAAAGTCATATCCTACATAGAATGTCATATTTTTGCACGAAAACAAAAGCTTCCTTCCTTTCCTTTGGTTCCAATAAAAGCTTAAGATCCTTTCCAACAATGGGTTTTAGACTTCATAGGTGAGATTCATCATGCTTCTAGTGCACAAAACGGGTGGATCTTAATTTCAATAGAATATTTTTCTAAATGGGTGGAATAAATTCCAACCAAATTTTCCAGTGATGCAATTGTGATCAAATTTCTTAAGGAGAATATTCTTGCCAGGTTTGGATGACCTAAGAAAATTATAACTTACAATGCTCAAGATTTTAAATCTCTTGCAATGATATATTTTAGTTATAAATAAAATATTATCCTTGATCATTTCACTTCCTATTACCCTCAAGGTAATGGATTAGTTGAATCATCAAATAAGAGTCTAATAAGAGTCATTAAGAAAGTGTTAACAAATAATAAGAAATCTTGGCACTCTCATTTGAAATTTACATTCTGGGCTAATAGGATTAGTACTAAAAGGTCCACATGTATGTCTCCTTTTCAATTAATTTATGGTATTGATGTGGTACATCCTAATAATCTTGCCTTGCTTGTCATGAAATTGTTGCAGGAGAGTGAATAATAACCCAATGACTTTACCAGAAGAATGAATCAATTGATTGAAGTGCAACAAAATAAAGATCAAGTTAATGACAAGTTTTAGGAATATCAAGACAAGATGAAGGCCATTTTTGATAGGAGAGAAAAATAGAGAAATTTCATCCATAGTGATTTATTACTAAGATGGGATAGCAAAAGAGAGGACCCTAGAAAACATGGAAAGTTCGATCATTTGTGGCTAGGACCCTATAATATTGTTGTAGTTGAGGGAAATAATTCATTCTCCCTTCAAAATATGGAAGGAAATTTTTCATAATTTCCTATGAATGGGAAGTTCCTGAAACACTCCATCGGTTTTAAAATCCAGTGTTTCATTCATTGCATATAATCAATTTTCTTTCTTTTTATTTTACTTTATAGAGATGACAAAAATAAATAAAAAATAAAACATTGTTTCTTAGATAGTCTGTTCATCCTTTTAAAATACCATTTCACATAATAATTCTTCTCTTTGAAAACATAAGTCATTATCTTCTCATATTACAAAATCTAAATAGAAATGGTTGTCTCAACTGCTAGTTTAGATTTTGACATGTTATTCACAAACCAAAAAGGAGAACATTTTGTTTATTCTCTCATGAAAATTAAAAAGGTTTATAAAGGGTAATTCCTTTTGGGTAGAAAATTTAGTGTCAAATTTGTAACTAGTTATTTTACTCAAGACTTACCATTAAAATGGTTTTTGTTTCGGAAAGAATAAGTTAGAAATGAGGAAATAAAATATTTATGAGTATATTTCATCACTCAGGTATTTCTAGCTCATTCTTGATAAACAAATATCATCCCTTAAATGTGAAAATCACATTGATTGCTCCCATCTCCTAAAACTATTAAACTAGTTGAAAGGGATGGTGAAAGGAAATTCAAGTAGGAAATGTAGGTATCTTCATTGGGGCTATGGACGCTCACCAACAGTGAAGCAAGGCCTGTGATGTCAAGGTGACTACACCATATGCTATGAACACTTTTTGACAGTGTAGAAACACCACGAGGATGAGAAATATTTCTAATGAGTATCTAAAAACTTATTACTCACTCAAACTAGTTTCCTCACAAAAACTTAGTTCTAACCCAAATAATTACCGCATTAGATTAAACATTTCAAAGTATGAACACTAGTCACAAATTTGACTTTTTAGCCAAAAATTAGAATTATAGTACCCCTAAACAATTCCAGAGTAAAGTTGAATGAGTGAAATATTTTTATCTTTTTCTAGTCAAATTTAATATAAACATGTTAAATTCTAAAATTGACAGTGGTTCAGTTTCTTCAAGTATAGATTAATTTTACAAAAGAGAAAGAAATGTTTATTGTTGTTTAAAGAAAACATAACATCCATTAAGAATATCTGCTTAATTTTCTTTCATAATAATGACTCCATAACTCAAATAAAGGAGCATGGTCTACTATTCTTATGTATCTTGTAGGGAAACACAATCCCCAGATGGAGCCAAATGTTGTAACATGGTCTAAAGTTTTCTTAAAATCTCAAAATTTTATCTTTTATATTTTATCATAGTTATGGGTGTTTGGATATGTTGAATAAAACCTTAGAAATAGCTTGGTTTCGAAATATTATAATAAAATCTCATTTTATTATAGATCTTAGTATTTAGGTTAGCTTTATTTTATTTTGAATTTTAATAAATTAAAGGTTTATTAGAAACATTTTTTAATATATTATATGGTTTTATATATTAACAAACATTCATATTTCTTGCAGAAGCAATCATGTGCTTTAAATACCAAATCAATGATTCATAGTTCATCCCTCCCCGCATAATCGACAATTAACATAAAGGGGGTGGGGAAGGGAAACTTGACCGTGGTCAAAGGCTCATCGATGTTTCACATGTTCATGGATTGTGGCCCCTCGGCCTGTGGTCAACCTAGCCATACATTCACCCCCCTGTAAATACCATTTGAGTGGTGCATGTCTTGGATGACATCTACAAGAAAAAAAT
The DNA here is from genome assembly GCA_000966675.3 of Picea glauca. Lineage (NCBI taxonomy): Eukaryota > Viridiplantae > Streptophyta > Pinopsida > Pinales > Pinaceae > Picea > Picea glauca. The sequence goes on along the minus strand of JZKD02S0955574.1, from coordinate 27,229 downwards.
ATATTAAGCATTATATCAATGACACTTCCAAATCAATTTCCAACATGTGTAATCAAATAGGAACCATTCATGTGTCCACTAGATATGATTTGATTCTATAAATTAAAATTTGTCAAGGTATAATGAGTCACATCAACTAAATGAAGGCATGGGAAAGGTCTGGTTTATACACATGAGAAGTACAACTAGTCTAGTTTTTCCACTTATTCCTACCTATCATCATCATCAAAGTACACTTTGCAGCTGAATGTCAGCTATCACATTCTAGATGCAATTATTTCACCAAGATTCTAGCATTTGAAGTCTTTGTTGTCTACAAAAGCTCCAATTAGTTATACACAAAATATTATCACACATAGAAAATTAATATTACATAATCATTTGAGATAAATAATCATGTTAAGGTGATTACACATATACCTTCATCTGTGACACATTAGAAGATCTTCACTCATCATATCCAATCAAGTACTAAAGGAATAATTATTAATTATGAGGAACTATTATCTGTTCTATAAATATCAGATTTGAGTAAGTCATAGTAGAAGTATTAACTATGTATGAAAACAAGAAGATGACGCTTCTCTGTTACTATTGAGATGTTATTTTTTTTATCAATAACATGATCTTGACTGAGATTTCTTGGGAAGAAGCAGTGCCAAACACTTGTTTTTTCCCTAAGAAATCTTTGTCAAGAAAAATGTTAAAGAGACAAATATGGAAACATTGCAGGTTTTTAGGAAAGCTTAGCATTCAGAAAAATCAATGAATAAAAAAAAATCTCATGAATTATAAAAGGGAAGTGGAAATCAATGTAAAGGGAATTTTTTTAGGAGGCCTGACTACATATCTTAAATAAAAATTCTATAAGTTTCGAAGATTCAAAATTATATGTTTCATTCCATGTGATTATTTTCTTGATGTTACTTGCATACTTCTAAATTCCTCTTGAATGTGTCTACTGCCATGAGTGTGATGATTTAATACAAAAACTACCATCATAACTACAAAAGGTATCTCTAAAATTTATAGATTTCTTCAAGTATACCGTGAGTATTAAGAAGACATGTTCTTAAATTTCATTATTCCTTTTTTAATAGAAACAAAGTATTCTTTTTTGTTTAAATTTTATCCTGGTTTATATACATATTCAATAATCATTTCTTCTATCTGAAATTTAAGTAATATTATCAAAGATACATTACTTCATTGTTCAATTTTGTTTTCCTTTATTCTTTATTTCATCCTCTTAAAAAAATTAAATGTCTAAAATATAGAACAATTTTCCTTCCAATCTTAATCTTTAAATATTTAAATACTAATGATACAGGCCCAATAAAGCAACAAAAATACTTTGTTTAAGACATATCAACTCAAATAAATCAATCATAGTAAATGGATACCTTGGAATAGTTTCCTAGCCAGAAACATATCAAGGATTACAACAAGGAGCATAAATGTGATAAGGAGAAATTATTCTACAGAGACTATGAAGAGGAAGGAGATCAAGAATTGGAACCATCACAAGATCTATATCTAGAAGATACTACTCCAAGGATATCTCTTCATGCATTGGTTGGCATCAATACTCCAAAAACCCTCTAGATACAAGGATACATCCAAAATAATAATAAAAAGTAACAATGTTGATTGATTCTGGTAGTACCCATAACTTCATTAATTAAAAATTAGAAAAGATCTCAATTGCTTTGTATTTCCAACACCAAATTTTCTATTCATGATTGTAGATGAAGGTACCATAAATTTTTCTGGGAAGTGTCATAGTATTGATCTCAATATGGGGGAGTATTTTTTGGATAGTCATATGATTTCCATCCAAATGGGTGGTGTTGATCTTGTATTAGGGGTCATATGGTTACAATCATTGGGAATAGTGGTCCTTAATTTTCAAGATATTTTCATGATATTTTCCTCAGAAGGAAATGAAATTGAGCTTAGAGGCATATAATGGAAACCCTCTAAGGTGATAATATCTAATAACATGAAAAAACTACTCAAAAAGGGACACCATGGTGTAATTTCACAATTGTGCTCACTGGATATTCAAACATGTATATCCTCTACTCCATTGGATCTCCAGATCGTTATCAAAAATCATTCCAAGGTATTTGGTTCATCTTCCAAGGGTATCTTGGACTCCAATAACTGTTACACTTACTTTACATTTCATATTCATTCTTCACATGGATTAGGTTTCCAATAGTTATCAACAACCATTCCAAGGTATTTGGAGAGAATCCTAAGGGCCTTCCACTTTCTCAAGATCATGACCATGTTATTCATTTTCAACCAAGAAGTGTACCACCTAACATTTAGGCCTTACAAGTATCCATATGCACAAAAGAGTGATATTGAACATATGATCCAAGAAATGTTAGAGGCTAGGATCATTCAACCTAGCTAAATTTCTTTCTCTTCACCAGTGATGATGGTCACGGAAAATGATGGCTCATGGAATATGTTTCTAGATTATAGACAACTCAACAAATGACCATAAAATATAAGTTTCATATTCCTATCATCGATGAATTACATGGAGCAATTTTCTTTACTAAGTTGGTTTTTCGTTCGACATATCATCAAATCAGAATGAGGTAGGAAGACATTCCCAAAACAATTTTTAAAACACATGAAGGTCATTATGATTTTTTGGTTATTCCATTTGGACTTACTAATTCACCTTCAACATTTTAAAGCTTGATGAATTATGTTTTCAATACCTTCCTTAGTAAATTTGTGTTAGTATTTTTTGATGACATACTAATCTACAAAATGTCTTGGGAAGAGAATGTACACCATCTTGATAGAGTATTACAACTATAGCAACAAATTTATGCAAATCCTTCCAAGTGCTCCTTTGGGGTTCAAGAAGTGGAATATTTGGGCCATATTGTATCTCATGAAGGTGTAAAAGTGGACCCTAACAAAATTAAATCTATGAGGGAATGGCCAATTCCCCAAACCTTGAAAAAAATTAGAAGATTCTTAGGATTGACAGGCTATTACCACAATTTATTCAACAAATTTGGTCAAATAGCGACACCTGTAACAAAACTATTAAAGAAGGAAGATTTTATTGGACTCAAAGAGAAACCAAAGCTTTTGAAAAACGTAAGAAGGCTATGTGTACAACTCTTGTCCTAGCCACACCTTACTTCACAAAATCATTTATTGTGGAGTATGATGCCTCAGGCCATGGCATTAGTGCAATTTTAATGCAAGAAGGAAGGTCCCTTACCTTTGAAAGAAACCAATTTAAGGAAAAACTTGCTCAAACCCATTTATGAAAAATAAATGCTGGTCATACTGCATGCAGTTAAGAAATGGTGCCCTTACCTAATAGAATACACTTAAAAGTAAAAACAAATCATGATAGTTTGAAGTACTTATTGGAGAAATGATTATATTCATAAGAGAAACAAAAATGGGTTACAAAGATGCTAGGTTATTACTTTGAAATTATCTACAAAAAATGAAAACATAATGTTGTGGAAGATGTCCTTTCAAGGAAAGAAGAAGAAACAAAAGGTTCACTATATGTTATTTCTATTCCGCAATCTGATTGGGTGGAATAAGGAAGGATAGAATGGAAGCAATATCAAGAGGTATGTGAGATAATTAAACAACTACAAGAGGAACCCAATTCATTATATAATTTTGTATGGAAGAATGATTTTATATGGTATCATGATCGTCTATATTTATGTAAAAATTCCAAACTCAAACAAAAGGTCTTTCTGGAATTGCAGACTTCTCCTATATGAGGACATTCAAGATTATTGAAGACATACCATGGGATTAAGAAGGATTTTTTATTGGAAGGAATTAAAACTAATGTTCAAAATTTTGGGTCTGAATGTGTGTTCTACCAACATAATATGTGAGAGACAATCAAGATGACATGTATCCTACAACTATTAGCTATGCCAAG
>JZKD02S0955573.1:904475-919883 GCA_000966675.3 Picea glauca | reverse complement strand
TAATTCCGTTAAGCAGGTCGCCATCGTAACTGTTATGCCCGCTCATATCCTAGCCCCTTATTGACTTGATCACACGATGTTGGATTTCATCACCAACTAGTACGATCATCGAGAGAAGTTTTGTTTGCTTGGTTTGGTTCCTAGATTTTATTAGTGAATGCTGTTTTTTTTCTCTAGTTAGCCATATGTTTCTTTTGTTCATTTCTTAGCTCAAGCAACATTGGCCTTCGTCATTCATGTACGATGCAAGGGCTACCCCTGGAATATCCGGAAGGTTACCTACCTTTGCTTCCTAACTCACCAGAAGGCCCTTCTAAGGCTAATAACGAATTATCTTCTGAAGCTGGAAGCACACACTCTTTGGAAAGATTTTGAATTGTTTCAGACTCTTTAGAGGCTTTCCGCCTCCCTGTTAATACAACATCAAGTCTTTCAAGTAATCCACGTATACCCTGGGTAAAGTCATTTGGATACATTGTCGTTGATACCAAAATACCTACCGGACCTAACACCGAATCTCGAGTAGAGGATCCACTTTTCCAAAGTGAATCATTTAGGACCCCGACTCACACTGTTGGAATATCTGGTTTTGGTTATATCGCTTTGACAGTACATGATCTGTACGGTAACCTAGGAGAAATTCTCGATCGACCTATGGCATCACAAATTCTTGAGACGCATGTTACCTATACGGTACCTTTAGACCATTTTACTGGCACTACCAATAATGTCACCACCATTTCAGACCAATTGTTGATTGGTTCTCACTCAATCCCTACTATTCTGATGGACCATTCTACTATGGTCCCACAAGCTACCATGATCCCCACCAGAAATGTGACCGTGCCCCAAGCTCCAATTGGGACACCACTTAGACCAAATCCATCATTTCCCCCTGGGTATAGATATTTGAATACTTCCGTTGCTATCACCACCCAGGTTCCTTCCGGAGGTTCTAGACTTTTTGTTCCTCCTAGGTATAACATCATGGTTGGTTTTATACCTACACCTCTACTTGGAGGATTTGGCCTTGGTGGATCCAATCCAATTGGAGGCACCAGTCATTTGTTCACTTCTGGTTCCCAAATTCGTGTAGGAGGTCAACCTCATAATGGGGGGCAACCTCAATTTGGGGGTCAAACTCAAACTGGGGGGAAACCTCAATTTGGGGGTCAAACTCAAACTAGGGGAAAACCTCAATTTGGGGTCATCCTCATATTGGGACAAACCTCAGCTTGGGGGGCAAGCTCTACCTTGGAACCTTACTTTCCAAGGCAACCTACAAACGTGTCGGGGAAAACATCCTCAAGGTCAACAAACTTATCCTCCTCAAGGGTCTAATGTTTATCCTCGTCATGGGGTTAATGTGTATCCACCTCAGGAACAAACTGGTTACCCCCCTCAAGGGAATTTTTTTTATCCCCCACTAGCAAATGTTTCTCAACCATCAACAAATCCTATTTATTCTGGTCAACAACAATCATATGTAGGAGGACCTGCTCGATATAATTATCCATCTAACCCATTTTTTGGCCCTACTGGTGTCCCTATGCCACACAAGTATCACCCTCAGGTTAACCGAAAATTAACCTTCCTTGCTACTCTAAATCTCCCAGATTTGTCTCGGTTGACCAATGATCCTATACTACATTCTCTCTATTGACTAGTGATTCTTGTTAAATTACCTTCTGATATCCCGAATTTTAACGGTAAACCTGGAGAAGACTCAAATAACCATGTGATGACATTCCATTTATGGTTTTCATCAAACTCATTAATGGATGATTCTATACGTTTGTGTCTCTTCCAGTGTACTCTTATAGGCTCAGCAACCAAGTGGTATATTGAACTTCCACGAGGCTCTTTTCAATATTTCAACTCCCTTGCCATGTCCTTTCTCACGCACTTTCAACTACCCATATGTTATGAGACGGGTACCAAACTCTTGACCTCCCTTTGTCAGACCAACTCCGTGCATATCTATGATCACATTCATGAGTGGAGATGATGACGAAGGTTGATCAAAGCAATCATTATTGACCAATTATTGGCAGAATGGTTCACTAAATCACTATTACCCCTGATTTCTCATGACGTCGCTATGGGTGGTGTATTCACCAAGGAAGAATCCATTGCTCGGGCTTAGTACTTAGATTTGGTTTATTCACAATCTGTTACTTTGTACGAGTTGATCCCAAATTCTACCCGTGCCACTACCGATCCATCTAAACCTTCATCCACCTCACATGTGGATGGAGTTATCGGATCCATCAAAACCCAATCTACTTCATAGTCGACTGGAATTGTAAATCGATATGCTTCAGTACCCACTCCCAGTTTGAACTCACTCTCCTCTAGCTCCCTCCCAAATCAAGTCTCTGAGGTGAATGCAGTTCAATCTACCCCTTCACAACAATCTGGAGGTAAAAAGAAGACAAAAAAATAAACCCAAAAAGAATAATAATAATGAACAACCCAAAACTCAAACTCCATCGTCTGCTATCGAAAATTAGACACAGCAGAAACTGAATTCCCCATGTGTTATTTGTGGTGACGATCACTCGAGATTGTCCACATCGCGATGAAGTTGCCAAACTTTTCAAAGGGAATTCCCAACCCGCCATGTTAACACAATATTTTCCTCAACAACAATCTATGGTTGCTCAAACCCCCTCTCCAGGGGGCAGTTCCAGCCACCCTTCTAATGATGAAGCCTCAATGAGTTCTCATATCTATATGTTCAATGAGATTGATTTAACCACCCTCTCTACGACATATGACACTCCAGCTAAACCTGACAAAGAAAAGGTCACTAACGGTTCTTTACCAGAACCATCTCTTTCGTCTGTTATTACTCCTTCTATTATTCCTCCATCTGGGTCACTTCAGATAGAGAACCTTACATTTGACTTTATATTACGCCCTCCCAAGAGCACCATCCGTAAATCCACTTTTAATCCTAGTTTGCATGCTGCCCAAAACTACAACATTGTTAAAGATTTGGCTCAAGCACCGTGTGCTATGTCTATGTTGGAAGTTCTACAACACTGCCCAAGTCAATGTAGAATTCTCTTGGCTTCTATTGGCGCCTTTGATCCTAAGTCTTCCAATAATATCACATTTAACCTAGACAATTTTAAGTCATGACTTTCTCACCAACATGCTTTTCAAATTGATGTTATTGTTCATAACCAACACATATACCGCACTATCTTGGATGAGGGAGCCTCTACTTGTGTCATGTCTTTATCTTGTTGGAAAGGATTAAAATCACCTGCACTTAACAAATCCCCTATGATGTTACGCGCACTCGATGGGAGAGGTTTTCATCCTCACAGACTCTTGCAGTCCTTAGTCGTTTAGTTGGGCGGTAAAATCGTCTCTGTTGATGTCAAGGTGGTCGATGCTCCCCTCAATTACAACTTGTTACTAGGAAGAAGTTAGTTTTATGCCATGACTGTCGTCGTCTCATCGATGTTTTGATGTGTACAATTTCCACATCAAGGCAAACTTGTCACTATCGATCAGTTAGATTTCTGTACACTCGACGCTCGCGCTCCCGCTACCAACAATATTCCTTTCTTGGAAGATCACATATGAAAGTGTTGGTGTAGGCCTGTTAAAAGACTCTTCCCTTATGGGTACTTTCCCTGCACCACTTCCTCCTACCACACAACATATTGCCACAATCCATATGATCTTGACTATGGCCTATCAGTCTTTGGAATCATCTGATCCCTGGGTTGTACCTAGTCCTTTAGAGTTCGATACACTAGGTGACACTATGCCACTTAGTCCTGCTAATGCTTCATACGTTGCTATTCAATCCGCCTCTCCCTCCTCAGATGACCAACATCTATTGGCACCCGACACCTACTCGATTCCATCTTGGTTGAACTCCTTGTCTTATGCTTTTGACTACATTTCCCAGATTTTTCCCTCAGACGAATCGATTATGGAAATGCTTAGCATTGGCGAAGTACCTTGGGATGATAACCATCATCGATCTTCTTTTCTTCCACCTCTCTAAGAAATTAAGGAAGATATACACTCTATATTCCCCCCCGATGTTGTTGATTCTCCACAATCTCCTATACTTACCCAGGATACCATTTCTAAGGGGAATTTGGGCAACATATCTTCTATGATCGTTATTGATATTTCGATCAAAGAAGGTATCGGGGAAAATATTAATCTTGGTGCTAATTTTTTGCCCGAGGAAGTGGTTTCTTACACCGCTTTATTTAAAGAATTATGTGATGTCTTCGCTTGGAGCTATGAGAAAATGGCAGGGATCAGTCCTTCGATCGTTGTGCATGAAATTAAAACTTACCCAGGTGTTAAACCTGTTCGACAAAAAATCCGCCTGGTTCATCCCAAGAAAACCACGACCATAAAGGCAGAAGTTGAGAAACTATTGAAATTTGGCTTCATCTATCTTGTCCCCTTGATGGAATGGGTTTCTAACATTGTTCTAGTTGCTAAGAAACAAGGGACCATTCTTGTCTGCGTTGATTATAGGGATCTTAACAAGGCTTGTCCAAAAGAAAATTACCCCACACCCTCCATCGACCAAATCATTAATAATTCCACTGGCAGCGTGATTTTCTCTTTCATGGATGGATTCTTAGGATACAACCAGATTGACATTCTACCCACTAATCAACATAAGACAACCTTCATCTTCCCGTGGGGAACTTTCACCTATCGGAAACTACCGTTTGGTCTCAAAAATGTTGGTGCTACCTTCCAGCAGGCCATGTCATATGCTTTCCATGATATCAAACATATTGCAGAACCTTACCTCGACGATTTACCTACCCATTCATCTAGTCGGTCGGACCATATTGGTCATCTACAGGATATTTTTCTTCGATGTCGGTTCTACCGTATTCGTTTGAACCCACACAAGTGCATCGTTGTCGTCGAATCAGGTCGACTCCTCGGTTTCATTGTCTCCAAAGACAATATTAGGGTGGATCCTTTAAATATTAAAGTTATCATGGATTTACCTCCACCTAATAATTTGACCTAACTACAAAGTTTTCAGGGGAAAGGAAACTTTATTCCTCATTTTATCTGTAACTACACTGATATTGCCAAAGGATTTATGCGATTGTTGTAGAAATACACTCCTTTCATCTAGGATGACACTGCTCAATGATCTTTTGATGCTCTTAAGCATGCATTGACCAACACACCTCTGTTGCATCCTCCACATTATGCATAGGACTACATCCTTTACTTAGCAGCCTGTACTTCCACTATTGCTATGGTGTTAGTTCAAGAGGACCCTAATGATGATGAAGATGTGATAGACTATTTGAGTAAAAGTCTATCCAGTCCCGAGCTCCGATATTCGCATGTTGAAAAGTTGGCTCTAGCAGCCGTCATTGTTGTCCAAGGATTTCTCCATTACATCTTTCTACGCACTATCACAGTTATCACGGACTCTAACCCATGTATCATATTTTGACATGCCAAGTCCTTGGGGGGAAATACTCCAAATGGATCGTCATCCTTCAGGAATTTGATCTTGAGTTCTCTAAGTCCAAAGCCAAAATATTCTTGGTGTTTGCGGAACTTATCTGCAACCTTCCCCATGTTAATGAATATACTAATCCCAGAGATTCTCTCCTCGATGAAACTATGTTCCTCATCAACACGTCTAATACTTGGTATGGAGATATCCTCCTATATCTTCAAACCCAACGTTTTTAGCCTAATATCTCTCGTGAAGAACGTCGTCATATTCATCACCATTCTCGACGCTACCTTATCATCGGTGATACTTTATATCGTCATGGTATCGACACTATCCTATGACGTTGTTTGACTCATGAAGAGGCTAAACATTTTCTTAATGACTGTCACCTTGGAGCATGTGGCGATCACCTTTCTGGGATGGCTATCGCTTAGAAAATTTTATGTGTTGGTTACTTTTGGCCCTCTATCTTCAAAGATTGTATCGAGTCTGTCAAAAAATGCCCACCCTGCCAAGTCTTTCATAAAAAAGCACTCACCCACCCCGCTCCGCTACATCCTATTTTCGCCATTGACCCCTTTGAAAAATGAGGCATTAATTTCATGCAGTGTAAGACTACCTTAGCCGGGGGGTACGGTCATATCATCATTGTCATTGATTACTTCACAAAATGGGTTGAGGCTATGCCTACCTTTATGAATGATGGTCCTACTACAACTCTTTTTATATTCAACCACATCATCACTCACTTTGGTATTCCACAAGCCATTGTCACGGATCATTGTTCACACTTCCAAAACTAGATGATGAGTGAGTTACAGGCCAAGTTGGGTTTTCTCCATGAGAAATCATCCCCTTACTATCCTCAGGAAAACAAACAAGTTGAATCTATCAACAAGGTCCTTAAAACCATGATTCAACGTATGGTAGGGGGAAACAATACATTTTGGCATCTACAACTTTTCTCCGCTCTCTGGGATTACCACACCTCAGTGAAAACTGCTACTAGATTCACTCCTTTCTAGTTAGTATATGGCATAGAATCCATATTACCAATCGAGTGCAAAATTCCCTCATTGAAACTCAAAGTAGAACTCATGCCTCACACTTCTGTTGAAGAAGAACGTTTTCTATATCTGACTAGGTTGGATGAAACATGTTGTGATGCTACTCTCATTAAAGAGACATATCAAAAGTGAATGAAGATTCAATATGACAAATATGTCCACCCTCGTACTTTTGCAGAAGGAGACCTAGTTCTCATTTATGACTAGGCTCATGATAAGTTAGGGACAGGAAAGTTAGAACCTCTGTGGCATGGTCCTTACATCGTGAAACATGTGTTACATAGAGGCGCTTGTGAGCTAGTTGACTATGATTGAACCTCCCTTGGTGAGCCCCAGAATGGGATTTACCTTAAGAAGTAATATGCATAGAACATCTAGCATGCGTGCTTTTTACACTATTGTAATTTAGTTTTGGTGTGTCTTTTTCTCTTGCGTGTACAAGTTTTGTCTCAGTTGCTTATACTTTATCTTGTGATTATGTGAGCATATGACATCTTCCTTTCCTATATTTGTTGGGTTTGCAAATGGCGCTAGTCGACACACCCAGAATATCGCTTCTGCAGCTTGGGTCATTTACCACTCTGATGAGTTAGTGAGTTTAGGAGGCGTTTTCCTAGGATTGACAACCAATAACATGGCAGAATATCACACTGTCATCAGAATTTTAACTAAATCCTCCTCCCTAGGTATATCTTTCATGATCATTAGCCTAGACTCTCAACTCGTGGTTTGGCAACTTAATCGGGTCTACGCCATTCACAATCCTATTCTTTTGCGTCTCCACCTACGAGTTCGTCATCTTGAAAGAATGTTTGAGTTCATAGAATATAGACACATACCAAGAGGAATTAATACAACTTCGGATTCACTAGAAAATTATATTATGGATCATTATCTTGCGCATTGATGAATTTTTATAAAGGAAATAAATCATATAAAATGCATCACATGTAAAATAAATACATCACACAAATATTATTTGCAAAACATCATTGGCTCTATAAAAATCGATATCTGTATATATATATATTGCGTGATAGAAAATGTTTTGTTACATCAAAAAAGTACATAAGAGGGAACAATTTGGGTCCTCATTCCCATAATATCATTATACAGACTATACAAAACATCAAGAGGATTCTAGTCCTCTTGCACCACGTTGTGCTCTGAGTAGCACACCACTGCATTGGCCACTCATCTGAGTAGGTAGTTTAGGCTCTCTAGACCTCCTACTGTGTTTCTTTGTAAGTGCAAGGGTACATCTCACCTCCTAAGAGGAGGAACACCCATCGTGAGACCACAAAGGTTCCTCTCAACCTCCCGGAGACCCCCCACTGCTACCTCACACTCCACAACAATATGTGTGTCTCTGCAACACCCCAGTGTTGGCATCTCCACTAGACCTGTTTCTCCTCTGTCTGCATGGTGAAATAATACATCTGTTAAATGCCCCTCTAAATACACATAAAAATAATATAAAACTTTAAAAAATCAAAAAACACTTGACAAGGTCTTTGGTTTCATACTTGATGCATCCCAATCCATCCCAGCTGGAAGAGCCAGTTCCATGCTACCCCAAAAATCCACTCCAGCATACGGAAAGTCCTCGATGACAATCATTTAGTCTTATCCAAGAAAAGAAGTCACATGTGAATTTGAACTCTGACTCAATCCCCAACCTCGGAGATAGAATTGTCCAACGCTCCAGGCGTGGTTCACCTGCAGGTCATACAACTAGTGCGATATGTGGTTGCATCTATGGGATTCACTCTAAGAAGAATGAAACCAAAAATGAACCGCAACCAAACTTCTTTTGCTTCCCCATCCTGCATCTCGAAATCTGATCCTTCACATTGTGAAGGAAGGTTTTTCTCTAGTTAAACAAAGTTGTCTCTACACATTGTAGAGCATAGGCCATCTGGGACCTAGAAGCCAAGTGGGCACTAGTACTACCTGCCAAATTTGTGATGCCAAATAAAATGGATCGAAGAGGCAGATCCCTAACATATTTTATCACAATCCTACCTCCAACCAATCGCGATCCTAGAATGCAGTGGTTTGCTACATACTCTTCAATAGGAACTGGAAGTGCCCGCTATCCGGATAAGATAATAGGGGCCCCTCTCTTTGAGAGGCCAGTCAGGAAGTAAACGTCCTCTAAATCAATCTTGAGCATTTGGGGCCCAATTTGAAACCCCTATTCAACAGTGTTCCATAACCCAATCATGTACTCCAGTAGAAGGACCTCCTTCTTCATCTTCTGCAACTTAAAATATTTGAGGAGGCCGCAATTACTCAATGTGGCCCTTGATTGGGGGTTTTGTAATGCTGACAATTCATTGAGCTCATTCTCACATTCCTTCCACTCGATCATGGATTTTTACCAATGCAAACTACAAATACAATCAACAAAGAGCCATTAGTCATCTTGTCATAACAATTTCTTGGGTAATTTTTGCTTGAAATTAAAAACATTTTTACTTGTTGCACCAGTGCTCCCTTAATTGCGTTATCAAACATCCAATGCCCCCCTAGAGTGTACACTAGAGTGCTGAAATCATGGGCAACACTCACCTTAGCCCTTTGGGGGAGCGTCGATCTTTTTTGGTGCCTAGGCCTCCCTATGGCATCAAAATAAAACCAAAACATTACCTAAAATTAATTTTTTAACCATGCAAAATGACTGGAAGGTGTTTAGGAACAACCTAATCTGGACATAAGAAGAAATGGCTCACTGTAGCTCCAACACTGATGACTTCAACAATCACTCTCCAAAGTCAATTTTTTTCCACTACTAGAAGTTTTGGCACAAATGAATTGGTAAAAACAATTTTTGACCCTATTTCATTGATATAGGCTTCATGTTTTCTTAACCTATAGCCCTTTTTGGGTATTAAAATCATTTTGGAGATATTATTAATGCCATGGAATTCATATTTGTCATTATTTGCAGGTTTCGAAGTGGTATTGTTCTATTTTACCTTGTCACATTAATGAGCACGGTCTTAGTTCCTTCTCATGCTTGAAAAAACATGAGAATGCAACCCAATAGATTTTTATATCTTTTTTTGAATTGCATGAATACATGAAAAAGGAACCCCCTGGAGTCACCTTTAAGTTATCTTCAGACTCTTTAAACATGAAAAACAACTGAGTTGACCTTCTTTGGACTCGTTAAAAATTATACATTGAAGGGCCCATATGGGACCAGACCCTTACTTCTTCTGTTTTGTTAAACAAAAGAAGAGGAACTTACCGAAGGTGAGTTATATCAAGCATGTGTTATCCTCCTCGAGCTCGTAAAAATAAAAAGAGGTACTCTTCTATCTGGATGGGGGAAAAATTGAAGGAAGCAAGCCAAACAGTTTTTGAAAACATCATAGGTCACTCTTACGGTCACCCTTGAACATGGCACCTTATCTTTGCATACATTTTTACCCACTGAACCTCTACACTGAACCAATATTTTGAGCTCCTTTACTCATTTGGATCACCTGAATAAAGTCAGAGTATCCACTGCATCTTGTTTTTGTCCATGTCATGTATATACCGTTTCTTCCCCAGTGTTCAAGGGAAGTATCCGCTTCAAAGGTCAACCATAAAAAATTTCCTGTTTCAATACCCGTGTCAGTCCATTCTCATTTGATCCACCAATTTACATCTATGTGTAAGTTTCATGGTGTTTATGGGGGATACATCAAGGCCCTCCTTTGACGAGTCTGTTCCTGTTGACTTCAACACATTATCTGGGAATTAGAATTAGAAACCAGTTAGTACCTTGGGACCTGCATGCCTCAATGGAAGGTCTCCTCACTTCCGATAGTGGTTTTACATCATTGACCCCTGATCCGATGATTCCACAAATGTTCGACTTCAACTCATTTATTCACATTTGCTGGATTGTACTAGGGTACCTTGGGAGTCATTGACATCAATGGTGATTTCCCTTGCACTTGTTAACAGTTTACCTCATTGACTGGTAATCAAGTGGTCTCTACCATGTTCAACATCATAACATCTATTCACATGGTTAGATTTGTACCACATCAAAATTGGTAAGAAGACCCTAGGTTGAGTGTTCACTCTGTTATCTACTTTACCTAGGTTGCGATGGAGGTTCTTTTGAGGATACTGATATATATACTGTCACATAGATCCACTTTGTATTGGTTCATGGCTATGTTTTGTCATCTCATAGATCCAATGGGTATTGTTCGTGACTATGATCAGTTCATGTCATGGGAGTATAGATCCACATTGTATCTTTGGTGGCTATACCTTTTAATTCAATATGATTATGGATTCGTAGTGTATTTTTTGGTGGCCATACCTTGAAAGTCTTTTATCACTCAAGCATAGGTATGATTGCCTTGGGTTTGAAACATGTCATAAAATTTGTCTGATATTTGTATGCAACTTCTATCAGGTTCTCTGAGTCCATACCCTTGCTTCGAAAAAGTCTACAAAGTACTTCAGTCATCATTTCTCATCTTCTGATTTCGCACTTTGTGGGGCAATCTGTTACACATCAAAATTACTCACTTCGATGATGTCTCATTGTCATTATCGCAAATGTCGCAAGTGTCACGCTTTTGTCGCAAGTGTCACAAAAATCATATTGTCATCTTGCTCATGTTGCATCGCGAATGACATCATAAAGACACTTGAGATACCCTCTAATATTGTTTAAAAGAAGGAATATATCATTTGGCAAAGAGTACAAACTTTTACCTTGGGAAAATACCATCACAAAGTATTTTTGGAGATCGACGCTCCCCTGCCCACTTGCAGGGAGCGCTAGTGCTCCCTACCCTCTTATCAAGGATCATTGCAACACTTTGTGGCCCACTTTGAGGGAGGGCTGAGCTGTTGAGAAAATCAAGGGACAAATCCCCCTTATCTCTAAATCCAGTTGAGAAATATCTGAGTTAGTTTGGCTTGAATCCAAGATCAAGGATGGATTTAAGGGGAGTTCCAAAACTGATGGAGAAAGATCCTCAACTTATCCCAAGAATCTCTAAGATGTTTAGGCCTCTCAAAGCCTATATAAGGAGGCATTCTCAGGGTGAAAGGGGGAAATAATCAGTGAAAAGTATTGTCATTTTGATTGTGGATCATTCGAGCAAGGGGTTTTACAAGGAGATCTTGGTGAAGATATTACATCTGCATCTACACTTTGTAAGAACCTTATTTTGTTCTCATTAATACATGTGCTTGGCCTGTTTCCTTCAAGATTTTGTACATTTGCATGAACTTGTCTCTTTTGGATAAATCTAGTTTTGAACTAATCATGGTAGAATAGGAAGTATGCTTTGTCTTGGATATTTATGGGATTGCAGGACTCATCGAAGAACTTGGAGATCAAGCCCAACTTGGACTGAGCGAGGAAAAACTTCGTAAAATGTTACTCTTACTTTCTTCCTCTTCTCCATTGATTAGCTTAGCTATGTTTAAAGGAAAGTGAGTGTTCACCGTTATCACTTTTCTATCTTGGTCATAGGGGTGTAAGATCCAAGAGGGAATTCACCTATCCGCAGGGGAATTTTCCTACAACAGTCCATAGAAATTTAACACCTTTAGTATTTTATTCAGGTCTTTTACTAAACCCTCCAGAAGTATCCCTACAGGGGTCAAAGAAGAAGAAAATTCAGCTTTCAGTGGATTCCAAGCAGTTAGCAACCCTCCTAATAGTCCAGAAGAATCCACCCCACATAAATACCAATTAGGGAGAAGTTTGAAAAAAGTATCTCTCTCTTTTTCTTCCCTGACCATAGTTTCCTAAATAAGTAGCACATTTGATTTAATTAAAGCTAGGAAAATTTTGAGGGATAAGTTCTTTGGAGTGCCCCCCACTCCCCTAACGTTTAGGGTTTCTATTACCATTTGTTAACCCTTGTCGGGGCTTTCTAAGCTCTAAGTGCCTGTGGACCATCTGTTATTAGGGAATTTGTAATGATATTTGACTCCTTCTCTTTCCCTAGCTTCCTCGCACTTCTACTTTTAAGAGGGGAAAAATATTTTTCAAGTCCTCCATGGACAACCCCTTTTATAAGTGTAGCCTCTCCCATCGATCTAAGAGTAGGTCCTTTCCTACCAGTCTCTTCCTTCAATTTCCTTTCTACATTCAAGGGTAAAATATTTCCCCCAGAAAAAATCGGCAGTGGAGATCAGTTAAGGACTTCTTTATAAGAAGGTATGAAAGTTATAAGAGCCTCATCTATATCAGAAAGTACAGTCATTTCAGACAGTTTTTTAGCACTCAAAGAATCAAGACACCCATCGCCAACCCCACACTTTTCAACATCCATTACAATTAAAGATGCAATCTCCACCCGCTCCTCTAATCCTACACTAGTCAATGCAACGGGGTTTGTCACAACATTTCTTTGGCAATCCAAGCTCCCTTCCTTCACAGGTGACCCAATCATTCTTGTTATAAGAGACTCATTTATCTCAGAAAGAAAAATCATTTTATACTATTTTTTAGCACTCAGAGAAGCAAGACACCCATCACCAACCCCACAATTTTTAGCATCCGTTACAATTAATGATGCAGTCTCTTCCCGCTCCTCCGATCCTACACTAGTCAATGCAATTGGGTTTGTCATAAGAGTTATTTTTCAATCCGAGCTCAGAGAAACAACACATCCATCACCATCCCCACAGTTTTTAGCATCTGTAGCAAATAGAGATGCATTCCCCACCCGTTTCTCCGATCCTACACTAGTGAATGTAACGGGGTTAGTCACAACATTTTTTTGGAAAACTGAACTCCCTGCCTTTGCAGGTGACCCAGTCATTCTTGTTAATGTAAAAAAAGGAATAGTCAGGCTAAAATCACCCCTCGAAACAACTAGAAAAATTCCACTCCACAGAACCTTCCTCTCTACCTTATTACCAAAGATACAAGTACCCCCCTCCAAATATAAACATCCTTCATTCACGCATTTTGAATTACCTCTAAAACAGGCCAAATCCCCCTTCCCCCCCAGAACACTCGACTGATCCGCAATCACCAATGCTATATCAAAACTCCCCCCTCCCCCAAAAACCCCTATTGTCTGCTCTTACGATGCCCTCCCTAGACAGTCTTGCCTCTCATCCACCCCGGTAAGACTGTTTCTTAAAGGCATAGCCGAAAACTCTTCTTGGGTCTCCTCCCCACACATAACCCTAAAACCCTCACGAAAAAATTCTTTAGAAAGGTTACAATCGATGCCTATCTCTTCCTTCGTAGCTAGCTCATTTTGTTTAGAACCCAACCTTGGATCCTGCCTCCTACTTTTATCAAAGATAGACAACGAGGAAGAAATATTAGAACTCGGTAAAATTAACTTACCAACAACTGTATCACTTTTTGAGGTTGAAATCGAGACATTTAGCTGTAAGACCTCCTCCACACCACATTCTATTTCAATCTAGTATGTTGTCGTTTTCTTTCGCGTCCCAGAGAATTGATGCTTCAGGTGCCTCGTTTCTTTACAAACTTCACCCCTGAAGGGGACACCCAAATAATCCAACTTATGTTGGTACACCATTCCCCTCTAGACTATATCCGTTTTCGATGGTAATCCTTCATTCAGGTCAATTTCTACCAACATTTTCCCCATCCTCCTGTCTTGAACTGTTAGTAGACTTATATCATCATGAAGGAATTTTTCGAGTGTATTACATATTTCCTTGAATGCCTCTGCGTTCCATAGCGCTAACAGACAACCACAAAACAATACCCATAGATGCCTAAACCAGATGTGTTCCTTCTCTGAGGTAAATGCACAGTTCCACCTTTTAAGCATGAGGCTTCCATTATTTACCACCCAAACTCTTTTCAACATCTCCTCCGCATCCTTCGAGGATTTAAATAGGAAACAAAAGCAACCTTTTGTCAATATCAAGACCTCTGGTAAGTATCCCAACACTTGTCGCCAAGATTCTTCAGTCCATTTGTGTATATCCCTGACCACCATGGACCATTAACTGAATCTACCTACAAGTCCACACTCATAGTAAATTGTTACTTCCTCTATCATGATATCCCTGCCAAGAGTTATAGATGGCTTTGATTTTTTGACCCTCCAAGACTTTAAACCAGACAGTGACTTCGCCTCCCCCACACTTATAATATCAATAGTCATGATAGAGACAGGTCCCTCCACTCTGGTTTCTAAACTTCTAGCTCTACTTCCCTTAACAAAAATGTAAGTCTGTGTCCCTTTTGTCTCAGGCCTCACCCCACATCTCCCTACTTTTGTTCCCCGTATTAAACCATCTCCTCCAAACTTTGGCTCCAACACTACAAACCTTTTAATCTCATAACCACTCATAATTCTCCTCGCCTCTTCTAAAAGCAGGGTTTTTATCTCCACTCTCTGTTCTGCAACATTTTCCACTTCCCCTCCCTCCTCTGGACCCTTGCTACAATGACCTCCCTCCAAAATCTTCCATGCAAAGTGTAGTGAAAGGTTACTCGGAAGATCACAAGTGACGCCTCGTCTATTTTCTTCCCGGGAAAAAAGCTCATTGATAATATTGATGATACAAATGTCCTTTGCTCCACACTCAAGTTCGCCACCTGTCCCAACGGTAGTGCGATCCACGAGCCTTGTCTCCATCCTTCCTTCCCTTACGTCATCTTTTTTTAAAGACTAACGACACATCCTTAACTCCTCCCTGTACACCTCATCTAATTTATGTAGGCATCCTTGAATCCTCCAGTAATTGTCGTCCAAGCCATCTCCATCACCCTCAACAACTACCGCCATTTACCCTAACACCTACCAGATCATCCACAAGAAATGAGGCGCCCCCTATTCTGACAACCTAACCCCAACTAATCCCTAGAATCTCTAGGCCTTA
>JZKD02S0955573.1:865682-882642 GCA_000966675.3 Picea glauca | reverse complement strand
ACATTAAAGAAGAAGTTAGTGATTGCACCAATTTTGATATTCCCATATTGGAAGAAAGAATTCCATATTCATGTGGATGGATTGTCCATAGATTTGGGAGAAGTATTATCTCAGCCAGGCGAGGGAGAGTTAGACCATCCAATTGCATTTTCAAGTAGGAAGTTGTCAACATAAAAAAAGAATTACATTATGGAAAAAAGAGAGGGATTGGCAATGGTGTATGCGCTACAAAAGTTTAGGCACTATTTGTTGGGTTCTCATTTCAAGATGTATACGAACCATTCTGCACTAAGATACTTAATGAACAAGCCAGTGTTGGTAGGGATAATTTGCATATAGTTTCTATCGTTCCAAGAGTATGACTTTGAAGTCATCGTTAAGTCAGGTAAATTAAATGTGGGACCAAATCACTTATCGTGTATTCTATCAGGTGAGGATGTAGGGATCCTAAATGATAGTTTATCGGATGCACATTTATTTGTAGTTCGAATGGCAGATGAATACTTCACAGACATTGTGAAATTCTTAAGTATAGGAATGGCTCCATCGAACATGATAGTTTCACAAAAGAAATAGTTAGTGGTTAAGGCAATGAACTATCAACTAATTGTAGGTAACTTATACAAGTAAGGTGTACATGAGATATTAAGATGTTGTGTGTTAGAGCATGAAAGGCCAATGATACTATTAAAAGCACATGAAGGTATTGTCGGAGGACACTGCACAAGTAAAGAGATAACAAAAAAGATTTTGTGCATGGGGATCTAGTGGCCCACACTTCACAAGGATGCTAAGGAATATTGCCAGGCGTTTGATGTTTTTCAAAGGGTTGGAAATTCATCCAAAAGGGATGAGATTCCTTTGCATCCATAGGTTACACTACAGGATTTTGACAAATGGGTGATATATTGTGTAGGACCAATCAATACATCAACAAGGAGATCAGGAGATAGGTATATAATCACTACGATGGAGTATTTGACCAGATGGGTTGAAGCAACACCACTCACATAATGCAGTGCGGAAAGTGCTGCACAATTTATGTTTGGTAATGTAGTGACAAGATTTGGGTGCCCACACATTTTACTCAGTGATCAAGGGATGCACTTCCTAAATAAGAGGATTGCAACATTGATTGAGGAGTTTCAAATTCACCGTCATAGGAGCACATCGTATCACCCTCAGGAAAATGGGACAATAGAAGCCTTTAATAAGATTTTAGAAAATCTACTGACAAATATTTGCAATGTAGGAAGGGATGATTGAGACTTAAGTATTAGACAATTAATATGGGTGGGAAGGAAAAGGGACAATTGGCGAAAGGGAACAAAATTCACGGAGGATCGAAAAACATTGGTCATTGTTAGTTGGATTTGCATGAAAGTAAGAGAGTGTCGAGAGAGGTTTTGCAGAGCCTATGAAAAAACACAAAGCCAAAGTAGTTGTTTCTAGTAACTAGATTACAGAGATGGCCCCACCAAAGGTAGCAACATCCGCACCAAAGAAATCCCAAATGAGAGAAGAAACAACAACACCAAAGGTTGAGGAGACTTTGAGAGCATCATCAATGGAGCCAAGGTTTGCTAGGGATTACATTCCGCCGAGGAAGGATGATGTGGAACAAATGACATTGAATAAGGATGCCAAGTATCCATTGGTGACGCTCGACATCCCAGATGGGGTCATCATATATGAGGATATGTTAGGTAAGGTATCACATCTCAAATATGAATACCATGATATCACAGACACAACGAAGTTCCCTGAACTTGCACCGAGTGAATACTTGGAACTAAGAATAGACCTAATGAAAAACCAGACTATACCCATGCCAAAGGTATGGGCTAGAGGGTTGGAACGAGCTAGCATACTAAATCTATTTGACATTCCACACTTTGGAAGGAGCCAAGAGGTGAATGCATGTGCCAATATGTTTCTAACCTATGTTCATGGAAGTTACTTATGGATGGACATGCCAATTTCTATAGACACGGATCTCATTACCCGAATCACTGGCTTATCATCACATGAGGAAGATCCCACCTTGTTGTTTGCAGACAAAAAACATGACAAGACTTTGTCAAAGTCCATGAGGGAGAAAGTTCACACAGTCATAGGGGTGCCTTGGTTGGGCGTACTAATTATATGTGACCCGACAATAAGAGTTGTGACATGAGTATTGGCATGCACATTGTTGAGAAAGTGTAGGAAAGACCAAGTTCCTGCAGGTGTGATAGTTGTGGATGAGAAGTGTGTCGAAGGGGTATCAATGAGATGGGCACCATTTTTACTTAACCAATTCCTCATTGATTGCACAGAAGCACAGGATAGAGGCATGGAATTCCACTATTTCTAGTTGTTAATTTTGATTGTGTTCACAATGTGGAATGAACCAGAGGATGCATAGTTTCTGGGTCTAAGAGGTAATTCATGCTTGGTCGCCAAGTATCAGAACTTATGGTACACAAAGAACAAGATAAGACAAATAGACACCAATGTTGAGTTCTTTGTATATAGAAAAAGGATTAGGAGGTGTATCCATACTACACTACGAATTGTGCCACAACTTGTACATGCATACACACCAATTGCACAATTTTGGGAAGACCATCATCACATCTACATACAAGAAAATAAATACCCAAGAGGGGAATGGGTTCAGACAAAAGTAAAAAATCATGGAGGAAGACATCCAACTCTTTATGTAGGATTGGGACCCAGACTGAAAGGTTCCTGTGAACGAAATAGAGATGGAGCACCCTAACAATGAATAAGAATACCAAGGAAATGGTCAAGGAAATGAAAAAGGCGATGGTGTAGGGGATGCATAGAAGATAGTACCAGAAGCAGGGAAAAAAAGGAAATAAAAGGGTAAGGGGACAACAACATATGCACGGAAGAACATGAAAGTCAATAAAGAACCATATATCTACACTTTGGTGGGTGATGATATCGACATGATCAACTACCAAGTGAGGGATGTCGTAGAATACGAATCTCATCAAATTTCATAGAAATAAGAAGAATTGCACCAAAAGATGTAGGAACAGTTAACGAAATTGCAACAACTCATGGAGGTAGTAAGGAGAGCACCAGAGTGAAGATTCGGTGAAGGACCAACAACAAGCACGAATGGGGAAGTAAGGGCCACCACTTCTTTCTTGTTAGAGATAGAAGAAATGCACAGAGATTTGAAGATCTCGGTAGATGAAATCAGGTTCCCCACACCAAAAATGCAGGAGCAGGCATGAGTACTAAGTCACCTGAACTTAGTCGTTTCACAGACAGGTATTACGTAGAAAATATAGTTCCACATAAAGTCAATGTAAAATGACTTGGATAAGGTAAAAATGGATAAGGTATAATGACATAAGGATTATACGACAATTGTGTGGGAGAAGGACGAGGTCGAGGAAAAGGTAGAGAGAATATTGAAGGAGAAGGACAAGGTCGAGCAATAGACAAAGAGGATACAACAAACCGTTTAGAAACTATATAAGGATATTCTAGAGGTGTCGATGGTGGTAGAATCCACACTGGAGGAACATGTATCCAAAATTAGTGAAGTCATTAAAGGCTTCGGCACCAGAATCAGAGAGTTTGAAGTGCACACTACACCTCAGACACCCCCTGAGGAAAATAAACGAAGAGAAAGAACAACCATAACCTCAGTAGAAATCATTAAGAATATATATGAGGAGTGTGGGAAGTTATGTGAAGTTAGCACATAGATTTGGAAAAAGTTGATAGAGGATCTGACGATGAAGGTTGTTGAGGAAAGATTAAGGAATGCACAGGAGAAGGTGCAGAAGGCCATGGAGAATATAAACACATTTCCACCATCTGGGTGCATAGTGGCCTTCCTAGTGAACATGTAGTCATATAATGAGATAAAATAGCTAACGAAAGAGCAGAAGACTCCCATACAACAATTGGTACCCCTGAATGATGAAGCACTCATGGTCATAGGGGAATTGGAATATGCACAAGGCATGGTGAAGAAATCAACACAAGACAACGAGGAGAATCTCATGACCCTGACTGTGTAGGTAGTAGAGAAGATTTTGGAGAAACAATCTGAGGTAAAGAAGTAAGTCGCTACAACAAGATAAACCCTCCAAAATTTCATGGAGGTGTGGAAGGGTGTGATGCAATAGGCTTAAGTGGATTGGGACGAGCCACAGGTGAGTTTTGTGGGCCTGTTCGACAAGCATTTTGAAATACTAAGTTTGGAAGAGCATGTTAGCGCTGCCATTTTAATTTCCATTTAGAGTCAGTTTTAAGTCACAGTGTGACCCATGCGTCCAAACATGTGAAGTCAGGTATGCTAAAAGGGAAAAAGTCTAAATCAGAGAGTGGTCGGTTGGCCCTTGAAAATGGGAAGGGGTGTCAGATTCGAAACATGCGTAAGTGGTACGTGTGTGTCTTTTCCAAAGAGTCAGGTCCTGTTAAGAAACTAGTCTCTAAGTGCCCCGGGTCTAGTCAGGTAGTTAATGGAAGTCGCGTCGGAAAGTGAAAAACCTATTATCAGTTCATCATGAAGGCTGAGGGAATGAAAAGTCATGACATTCGTATCATGCATGCCTTGCAAGCCTTATTGCGTGTGTTTCTACACATGGGATGTACTAAGGAAGATCTGCCACTCGATTCAAAACATCTATTCACCATGAATTCATTGTTCTTCAACAAGATTCCTCTTTTTTCCCAACTCATTATAAATTCTAGATGCTCATCACTCATTTCAGTTGTGAAACTAGGCCCACACTCTGTTTGCAATTTCCCTCGCCAGTCCAGGTTGATCAAATTTCCCTCCCTGTGCATTTGCTAGATACACTGCATGAAGAATACATACTGGTCGCACCATGGAGACCTCCCAAAGCATAAGGAAAGGTGAAAAGAGCCGCAAAATTGCCAAGTCGAAGCCCCATAATGACTGGGATGCTTTCTCACTCACAATAGGCATTCCCAAGGATGCTAAAGGAGTCATTTCTTTACCCATAGAGACGATCAAATCATACAGCGCGAAACCCAAAGTGAAAGGATTTGCACAGGGAGGGAAGACAGTATAATCCCCATATCCCCAACAACAAATGCCTCGAAGAAGGGGTAGGCCAAGGAAGAACAAGGAAGATGGGGAAGCTCAACTTTCAGAAGAATCATGTGCCAGATCAGTGGCCAAAAAGCTACTCATGCACGCCATTCGGCTAGAGCCTGTTGGAGGATCAAGCCGTGAATATAGGAGCAGAAAAAGGAAAATAGTTATCACATGAGAAAATGATCAAGAGCCATCTTGTTGGCCCTTGAAAAGTTTTGGGAGATTCTTGGTCATGTTGACCTATTTTGGACTTCGACAACCTATCGAAGGAGGAGCGCAAGATGAAGCAGAGATCATGGGATCTCATCTCCTTAGTGGGTCCTTTTTTGGTTTTTGGGATTATGTAACGGGATTGGGATGTCGGCCCATGGGTTTACCCATTCTTAGGCCTATTTTTTAATATATAAATAGATGTCTAGGCAATGTAAGGAGAGGCATCTATGAGATGTTAGGCCGCTAGTCAGATGTGAATGTATGCTAAGTGAAAGTAGAGTCTGTAAGTGCTTTGTGCATTCCTATAAGAGACTTGCAGAGCTAAGTGAAAGTGGTTGTAACAGACAGTGAAAGGCTTTGTGTTGTAACACAAGGAAGAAGGATCTAGCGAGTTGCAGAGATCTTCTATCCTATGCAGAAAAGGGTTCGGAGGCTCTGTGCATATAACCTATTGAGACGATAATAAAGAAGAAGAGTTGGTGGACGTAGCCCTAGGGTGGGGGTGAACCACGTAAATACTGTGTTACTCTGCTCTGTGTGATGTTTTGATGCATTTATATGTTATTTGGTAAGTTCTTTAAGATGATTAGATAAATGTTCTTATGCTTAGTGCTAATGATATGAAAGAATGTTAGATCTGATCTGTATGAATATGTTTAGTGCTTGATCTGCTATATATGATCTATTTACCTATGCTAAGTGCTTAAATACATTAGATCAGTGTGAATGTTGTGAAGCTCTATTTTATCAACGAAGTAGATATTGATTACATATTGAGGAACTGACGGTGCTAAGTGCTCTATTAAGTATCATAATCATAGATTTGTATCCCAGCTAAGGTTGCAAATACCTAAGTATCGCAACCACCCTTGCCTCTACCTCGGGTGAGACTTCATCTACTTCATAGGTGTTGCCGAAAGGGCTAGTAGTTAGGGTTTTGTTGGTTCATTGTTGTAGCATTGAACCATGGGTGTGCCCCTGTGCCAGCAAATGGTTCTGTTTTCGGGACTGAAACTATGATTGTTGGGAACTGAGAAAGAAGAAGCTTTGTGCAAAGATTTGTCCTGAAGTTGTGAAAGCTCCATGCATACATATGTTACCCTAGTGCGTAGTATTTTACTTAACCCGTGAAGCTTTGTGCCAAGAGGAAGGTCAGATATTAAGAAAAGAGGCTAGATCTGAAGAAAAGAGGTCAGATATGAAGAAAAGAGGTAAGACCTGTAAGCTCTGTGCTCTGATAAAGGTAAGAATAGTAGGAAAATTTAGATCTGAAATATTTGTACTCTGTAAAAGTAAGATAAGAGGAATTTTTTGTTTCTAAAGTATGGATCTAGGTATGTTTGATAGGTTATGTCCCATCTTGAAAACTAGGGTCCTAATAGATGAAAGAAGGCTTGATATGAGTAGATCTGACAAGAATAGTGAAAGATATGTTATACCTATGCATATAAAGAATGTTTGGACTAATAAGTGGATGTAGGATCTTAGAAAGAATTTGTTGCAAGTTAGCTCCTATGATCCTAGCGCGTAGTACATGAGAAGTTGGGGATAATTTAAAATAAAGAGAGGATTAACCCTCTGTTACAGCTGCGAAAGACTAGGACATCTTGCTAAGGAATGCCCTGGAAGAAGACCTAGTTGTCTTTGTTGCAAAGCTATGGACCATGAAGTGTTGGATTGCCCTAGAATAATTTATAGGCTTGAAGGAATGAATCTAAACCAGGAAAAACCCAAGGCAGATCTAGGAATAACATAATTCCAAAAAGAATCAGAGAAAGTATTGTTACAAATGAAAGAAACCCTGAATGATCACTGACATGTTATATTATCAGAGATATTCAAAGAAAAAAAATGCATCGAAGAAAGAATAGGAGACTTCGACATTGATTGTGTTCTGGATGAAGAGACACCAGTGAATATCATGACAGAGAGAGCTTGGGAAGCTATAGGGAGGCCTTCTCTGATTCCTTAATTAGGAGTAGGATTATTCAGAGGAAAACTGGTAAACCTATGTGGAAAACTCACTCAGATACCTACAAATGCTAATGGAACTTCGACATAAGAAGATTTTGAGATTATTAAATTTATTGAAGACAACGCCCCATTTAGCATGTTACTAGGAAAACATTGGATTGATAGAGATCAAGCCAGATGAAAGGAAGAAGAAAAAGTTTCGGAGCAGAAGAAACAAGAGTTAAAATATTTCATGACCAGAAGGATCGCACACTTGATTGAAGAATAGGAGAACATGTCGAAGCTATTTAACACTAGAGGCCTAGATGTCGAAGATGAAAGAACATTAGAGGAATCAAAGAAGACTGAAGCACCTACCCTAGATAAAGAAGATTTACTACCCCCGAATCCTAGGAAAGAATCTCAACAATGCCCAGTGACTATGTCAAACGAAGATAAGAGTCAGAATGGAAAAAGACATACCGAGACGAAGCTCACTGGAAAGAAGGCTAGGAAGTTAAGTAAGAAGAGGGATAATATTGAAAAGTTACAAAAAGTTCAAGAGGGAACTTCGTAGGAGGGAAATTTGAAAAATTGGAACTTCGTTGGGATATCAGAACAACAACACATGGCACTTCTCCATGGCGAAGCAATATAGCCATTGGGGACATTATAACCGTTCGACTACCGCCTCGAATGGGTAGAAGGGAATTTAAGGCTTGACACCGGACCATGCCATAACGAACCGAACAAAGTTAATGAGGCTTCATACCCATTACAAGCAAACCATTTTCGAGTTATCTATTTATCCTGTCACACCATGCATCGAGAACACTTTTGCTAACCAAGAGTTTGAGCCCGTAGACTAAGTGAATTGTATACAGTGATCATTATGCTCTTGCTATTTATTCTACTACAATGTCTAAGTTAATTTGATCCTGATCTAATTAATCCCAAGCACATCAGTCAACTTCTCGAGTTGGACCATCCCGACCATCAGATGAGAAGCGAACTAAGAACAGGGATGATCTCGTGAATGCTAAGTTGATTCTAATCATATTACCCTCCTATCTACCACCTATTAGTGGCGCAATAAATCAAGACAATGTTCCCAGAGACTTTGAGTACCCCTTGATCACTACGTACCTCCCGAAAGGGATACACACAATTCACGCAGACCAAGATAAGATTGTAGCGTTAAAGTTTAGCAACTTCAACCTCAGCGATAGGAAGGTCTACAACATGCTCGCCCCACATAAGTACCTGACCAGAACAAAAGGGAAGAATTCGAAGATTGTACCTCAGTCATGGACTATGAACCTCGCGCAGTCTACACTGCTCAACATCATGAATATTCCTCACTTCGGAAGACACGAAGAGGTGAATGCATGTGTGAAGCTACTGTTGTCCTGTTACCATGGCAGATAATTTTGTTTTAACCGTTGTATCACAGTGGATCCGACATTGATCAATCGAATCACAAGGCTAAGTATGCAAGGCCTTGACCCACAGGATTTATATCCTGGAAAAACAATGGATTGCGCTCTAGCTCAAAGGATGAAGGAAACCTACGACAATGTTGAGAAGGGAACGTGAGGCTACAAGGTAGCTTCTATACAGAGCGATGTAGTGCACCTCGCCTATCAATTGATCACAGGAAAGTTAGTACAAAAGAACTGACCCACCCAAGTCACCAGTTTTGTAGTCGACCTCGTAGGGAAGTGCGTGGAGGGCCTACAAATGAATTGGGCACAGTACCTGGTGAACCAATTAGAACTTGATTGCAAAGAAGCCCAAGATCAAGGGTACAGATTTCATTTCAGCTGGCTATTGATCTTGATCGCTTTCATCACCTGGGAGATGATGGAAAGTGCGACCTTCCCGAACATCGAGCCCTTTGAACCTTTGGCCGTGAAGTTTAACACATTGTGGTATTCCAGTGACATGAATAAGAAATGGTAGTCAAATGTTGTGTTCCACACATACTACAACCAGTTGAAGGTAGCCATACAATCCGCACCTCGCATAACTCCAAATACTTTACAAAGGTTCTGACCTTTGATAAAGTTCAGTGCTAATAGGAATTTCATTTATTTCATAGCACGCATCGATGGACATAAGAAACAGCTGTAGTCCTACTACAAGTTGAAAGAGGAGGAATTGGAGGAGATCACCAAGAAATGGTCGGTGAACCTCCTTATTCCAGCAGACCCTGCGGAGATATATGACATAGACAACCCATAAACTACGTCGGATACACCTGGACCTAGCAAGATAAAGAAGACTGAAGAGGTCCAGGATTTAGATAGTACATCCGTGAAGATTGCTTCCATATCACCAGATCAAGGGGGTGATGGCAAAGAGATAGATGGCACTGAAGCCAAGCAAAATAAAGGCGAGGTAAAACCACCTAGAGACGAGGAGGACCGCTTGAAGAAAATGAAGGTTCCCCCTTCGAAGCCTTTTTCCCAGAAGAAGTCAAAAGAAACAATGACCAAGTTGTAGACTATCCTCACCCTAGATGACTTTGATTTCATCGTAACCTCCCTGAACAATACTTTGCTAGAGATAGTAGAAAAACAAGAGGCTAAGAAGGAGGAGATGTACAATCGAATTGAGGTTGAACTTGAAGGGGTGCAGCAGGCACTACAGTCCATTCGTGCAGTTTCCACTACATATTTGCCACTAGGAACACCAGAACTAGGAGATGGGCCAACTCAAATCCAATCGCTGATACAGTTGAAGCTCACCTTCAATGAGCACAGGAAGAAATAGCGTAAGCCACCTTGTCTTTAGCACAAGTACAAGGAGTCCTTCTAGAGCAACACAGTACTGCAGAACTGGAAAATATTGCTCTCCAAGCGAAGTGGGATGAAGAAAAAGAACAACTTCATCAAAGCAAGGAACAATTGATCCTAGAGCAACTCGAAGTAAAGGAAATGGTCAACAGAGCACTTCTCTCTATGATAGTCATAGAAGTAAATACTGAAGATAGAATTCCACAACAGGTGGAACAACTTGAAGAAGTGATCCAACAGCTACAACAACGCATCACCGATTTGGAACTACGCATTGTGCTCGAAACCTCATAAGACATAAGGGACCGAAGAGAAGAAACTGCGCACAACGCAGTTTACAGACTAAAATCTCTTTCCCTAGAATGCAAACAACTGAGTAACCACAATGCCCAAACATATGAGAACCTCACCGAGCATCCAGAATTGCAGGAAGGCACTGGAGTTGTAGCTCCAAAAAGTGAAGCAACATAAAGAGACACTACAGGAGCAGTTGAAGGCCCTGCCGGCTGTAGAAAGAATGAAGTAGTCTTAAGAGCAGCACACCGCCCAACAACAGATCCATACGATTCAAAGAAAAGTTATGGAAGTCACTCAATGGATACAACAAGTACAAGATGAGGTGTGCCAATTGTTCACAGAGGTCGAGAGCCGAGGAGTAGAGCTAGAATAGGTTTTCACCACAACAGAACAATTCCTAGAAGGGTCAGTAAATGATGCAGTAATCCAGGAGTTCACCGAGCAAGAGGCCATAACATAGCAGCAGGTCGAAGCATCTTGAACCAATATCGAGGCGTTTGAGGCAGAACTAATCATACCATAGTAACTCGGGATGAGTCACAGGTGAGTGTTGGGGGCTTGTTTTCCCTTGACCAAGTTTTGGGAGATTCTTGGTCATGTTGACCTATTTTGGACTTCAACAGCCTGTCGAAGGAGGAGCCCAAGACGAAGCAGAGATGATGGGATCTCAACCCCTTTTTGGGTCCTTTTTGTGTTTTTGGGATTATGTAACAGGATTGGGATGTCAGCCCATGGGTTTACCCATGCTTAGGCCTATTTTGTAATATATAAATATATGTCTAGGCAATGTAAGGAGAGGCATCTATGTGATGTTAGGCTGCTAGTGATATGTGAATGTATACTAAGTGCAAGTAGAGTCTGTAAGTTCTTTGGGCATGACTCTAAGAGACTTGTAGAGCTAAGTGAAAGTGGTTAGAATGGATAGTGGAAGGATTTGTGTTGTAACGCAAGGAAGAAGGATCTAGCGAGTTGCAGAGATCTTCTGTCCTATGCGAAAAAGGGTTCAGAGGCTCTGTGCATGTAATCTATTGAGAAGCTAATAAAGAAGAAGAGTTGGTGGACGTAGCCCCAGGGTGGGGTGAACCACGTAAATACTCTGTTACTCTACTCTGTGTGATGTTCTAATGCGTTTATATGTTATTTTCTAAGTGCTTTGAGATGATTAGATAAATCTGCTTATGCTTAGTGCTAATGATATGCAAGAATGTTAGATCTAATCTGTATGAATATGTTTAGTGCTTGGTCTACTAGATCTGATCTATTTACCTCTGCTAAGTGCTTGAATACATTATATCAGTGTGAATGTTGTGAAGCTCTGTTTTATCAACAGAGTAGATATTGATTGCATATTGAGGAACTGACGGTGCTAAGTTCTCTATTAAGTATCATAATCACAGATCTGTGTCCCAGCTAAGGTTCTAGACACCTGAGTCTCGCAACCACCCCTGCCTCTACCTCGTATGAGACTTCATCTGCTTCGCAGGTGTTGTAGAAATGACTAGTAGTTAGGGATTTGTTGGTGCGCTGTTGTAGCATTGAACCCTGGGTCTGCCCCTGTGCCAATACATCTCAAAAATTAAAGCAAGAAAAGCTAGCTATCGCTGAACTCTAGTAGAAAAACATCGATTTGAGGTGGAAGCTAGCGAAAAAGGTTATGGAAGAATTGACAGCACAGGGTTGAAAAGGGAATGTGGCATGGCTAAAAAGACATCTTAGGGAGGCACAAGAGATTATTGTACAACTGCGAGAAGCAGAGAGGTTTTCGAAGGAAAGGCATACAAATCACTCCAGGGAATGTGAAGCGATCGAGAAGGAGGTCCACACGGCTCTCGCCAGCATGCAGAATTTTTTTTTTAGCTAGCACTCATCTCTGCATCTGCAAACATAAGACAAACCCAGGCATTTCTTAAAAGACATGTTTCCTTGAAGCACTCTACGAATCGATAACGACCGTGACAATCAAACAACCACTTGTTGCACACATTTTTCCAGCAAATGAGGGCACAACAGAAATCAAAGCCATTATAGAAGATAGAGAGTTCCTGATAAACACCTGTTCGCTCAGACACCTATTAAAAGGGAAAAACTGACATGTCTTTTCTTCATATCGAGAGCTGACCGATGATCATATCCTCGTGGGAAATTTGCGAATAGTCATGGGTAAAAAGACATGATTATTGTCTATTTTTGGAAAGTGTCGTGCGAAGAGTCTCCAACGCATACCACTTAGTTTCCTAGTGTCAGGGATAGTAGTTAGAAAGAAAGGCATCCCAAGTGACACCCTCAATTATATATTTCATCTTTTCGATGTAAGCCAGGTTAGTTGGCAAAATTGGTAGACGACAACTATTGTATGTAATTTGAGTTTTTGACCGAAACTTAATGCAAAGGTCCTGGAGCTTGATGAAAAGATTCTAGTTGTAGCAGTCAAATGTATTATGATTCTTTATTTGCATATGTGTTTCCTGTCATCTTTTTTCATATCTTTTTATGTCTATTTCAGAACGAATTTTCGAACTTGTGGATTTGTTGCGCAACGCCCCTTGTTCGTGCCACTTAGAAAAAACGTTTTCTTCTAAAAGATAACTCCTAATTCACCTACAACGGTGCTCCAAGTTAATTCTTGTGTTTTATTCCACCACACATTACAGTTTTACACTGAAGACTATTACTTGCCTAGCCTTATCCTCTCAAGTTCAATCACTGAGTCATTTGTCTCCGTCATTTCCTCCGATCGACTCCATAGCCCAAGTCTTACTTTCTTGCGCCAGTATTACCAGAACCCATTATATCAAAGGTGTTAAGTCTAGCCACTTATCGCAAAGCCATATCTCGCATGGAGACCGCGCCTCTCAATAGAGCCCTCTCCAGATCCGAAAGGCTAGTTTTGGGTCTCAAAGTTGGTTGAAAAAGTTACCTTCATTGTTTGTTTATTAGTCGAACAGATTTACGGAGTGCTGACATTCTCACACCGTTGTTGGGGTTGAAATTGAATAGATTTTCCCTAGGAGAATGACTAACGTTGCAGTTTTCCCCCTGAGGGTAATAGAGGGACAAACATCCACACCGGTTGAAACCCTTACCCTGGTGACTCCAGTCCTAAAGACCAGTAGCTCCAAGTAGCATAGTTCAGGAACCCTGGCTCCAAATATGATTTATACCAGAGAAACTCCTAACCCAAACCGCACAGAGCCTATGTATGACCCTAAGAATATTATGCGTAGGACTAGAGAGCAAGTGTCGGACCCGTTCTACTACCCAAATAGAATCCTGTCCTTACCCAAAGACGACGCGCAGAGCATTGATGAACTTGAGTTTGACAAATTATTTGAGCAAACCCTTTTCAGGTCTAAGTCAGAAACCACCTTGGATGAGACTGTTATCGACCCGAAGAAATTCCAGGCCCTAATATCAAATAATATCCCTCAGAATCCAAATCCTCCTAGGGCTATGGCCACCAGATTTCCCCCCCTCATCATGCCATCCCAATTACATGACTTGCCTCAGAATTACAGCCAGAGAATTAGGCTCTATGACGTTGAAGGGAATGTTTTGACCCAGAGGCACCTGGACTGGTTTAATGATTTCGTTGACTTGGAGGAGGTGGACTATGTAGACACAAAAATGAGGTTGTTTGCGTAGATCCTTTCAGGAGATGTAAGAAAATGGTTCAAATCCCTCCCGCCCGTGAGCATTCAGGACTTCGCCGCATTCGAGAAGTCTTTCCTAAATAAATGGGGAGAGAAGAAAACCTTTTGCAGTTATTAACATGGTACAATAATATGAAGAAAGCACCGAAAGAGATAGTGAAGGAATTCTCAGACCATTTCTTGAAGGTGTACAACTCAATCACTACGAAATTCAAGCCACCCCCCGATGTTGCAGTACGCCAATTCCTTTGATAGTGATTTCGCCTTGTTTTTGAGAGAAAGAAGATCAACAAGTCTAGACACTATAATGAGTAATATTGTTGAAGTCTAAGTAAACATGATGACGTCGGGGAAAATAAAACCGAGGTGACAAGATACCCCAGGGAGATGCACAACCATCAACATCATGGTCCTCAGACGAAAAGTTAGACATCATGATGAATACCATGGAGAAGTTGAAGGAGAGAGTGTCCATGGGAAACATACCTGCTGCTTGAGAACAAAATGACCCATAACCTAGGAATCAAAACCTTAGAAGGGGTCAATATCGCAGATCAGATAGAGGGAATAGAAAGAGAAAAGGGATCAAGGTGACCAGCAGAGGATACCTCCATTCCATAAGAACTATGCGGACGAGGACTTCGATCAGGCATTTGAAGACTAGATGCATTATTGCAACGACAAAAAACCGTGCGTGTTCTTGACAAAGAACGAGCATGATTGGTACATGAGAAAAAAAAACGGTTTCTTGTTGGAAGCAGATGATGGTATGATACTCGAAATGGATGATGCACCATCCTAGGAGACAAAAGAGTTCAGAAAAGGCTATCAAAATGCCATCATGCAATTCTAGAATAAATATAAACTCCAAAGAAAAGACACGCCTGCTGAGCCACAAAAAACGAACCCCATAAGGAAACCTCTGATGGACACACCTTCCACAAGTCGACCGAGGCTGGAAAACGTGACCAAGGATGAAACTGAGAAGTCTAAGTCGAAGGAGGAGGTCCCCCAGAAAGCTCTGGAGATAGGCTGGGAGGCGAGCGGAAAAGAGGTAGAGAAAGTTTGTTCCCCTTTCAATTTTGAACATGAGATGACTAAAATCAAAATCTTTGTTCCATTCAACAAACTTATTAGAAAGGGCGAGTATCGGGAGGAAATTATTAAAATGCTGAAAATGGGAGGGACCCCCGATACTTTGGATATCCAAGATGAGCACCCCGCCATCCTTTTTGGTATGTGCGTTGAAGAGACAAATGATACCTAGGACGTCCCTCTGTTCTACATTAGTCTAAAGGTCCATGACATGACCTTTCATAATGCCATGCTGGATTTCGACACGTCGCACAACCTCATGCCAAAGGTGATCATGGATGAATTGTGTTTGGATATCACCAAACCATGCAAATAACTTTTCTCTTTTGATTCGAGGAAAGTCAAATGTTTGGGCCTCATCAAAGACCTAGTTGTGTCGTTGTCTCAAATTCCGTCAAAGAACATGGTTATGGACGTAGTCGTCATGGACATACCCCCAAAATTTGGCATGATTCTATCAAGATCGTCGGCCATGAAGTTAAAGGGTACTTTGTAGATGGATATGTCATACGCCACCATCATTGTTTTTGGCCATGAAATATGGTTGTACAGAGAAGTGACGCTGAAATACATGGTAAGCAACAAGATGCAGCCAAATAACTATCCTATATACACCATCGACACTGAGGCAGGTTCTTCTATATTCTATAATGAACTGAGTTTCGAAGAGGAAGAGCCAACAACCATCAGGACAACTGACGAGAAAATCACGCGGGAAACAACAGAGTGCACCGACCTGAAAGATCGTGTGGAGAACGGGGTGTGGAACATGAGTTTTGATGGAACGGTCAACAAAGAAGGGGTCAGAGTTGACGTATGGGTAAGCCCCCCCTGAAGCGGGCACAAAGATGTACTCATACAAGCTCATGTTTGGATGTACAAAGAACATGGCTGAATATGAAGCACTAATCTTGGGCTTACAAGTTTTGAAAGGATTGGGTGCATAGAAGATAACAGTGCATGAAGATTCTAAGATGATCATAAATCAAGTAAAGGGTGTATATTAGACCAGACACCCCAGGCTAAGAGAATACATAAATTTTTCTTTGGACCTCCTCGAAGGATTTTCAGAGTATTACCTATCCTCTATCCCTAGAGAGAAAAATCAAATCGTCGATGCGTTGGCCACCTCGGCCTCAGTTTTTAAGATCCCCGTTTTTCCAAACAAAAGATATGAAATTGAGGTCAAGCACATGCCAACAGTGCCTGATAATATCAGAAATTGGCAAGTGTTTGATGACTAGAAGCAGGTGGAAATATTCTTCCTTATGAGCGATGAGTTCACTAATAAAAAAATTGACGAGGAATGTTGTTGCGACGAAGATGAGAGCATGGATGTGCGCAGTAACGACGACCCTTTCCAAAACCAGATTGTGGGAAGGGACACAATACAACTAAAAAATAATATCATTCCAAAGGGGTTGGTGTTATCACTGAAATTTCATCCGCACATGGTTACAAGAACTCAACATCGTCAAAACAGTAATGAAGTCATTTATGGACTTGAATTAATACCACAACATTCAAAAAGGTCAAAAAATATACAAAATAGTGAAAAATTGAAGAGCGCTTTGCACACTTTGGGCGTGCGCGCACATGCGCGGAACAAGGACGTATAAAGCGTACACAGGCGCACGATGTGCGAATGTTAGCCCAAAAATCCACGCACCTGCTAAACGACGCATTTATGAATGTGGTCGGCCTCCCAACCACTTCTGGTTCAGCTCCCAAGCCGATTTGACCTCCAAATCCGGGCTGGATCTGAATGGTGGGCTGGTCAAAGACCTAATAATGCCCTAAATGGCCTCTTTTCACACTACAAAGGAGTTACACAATAACCCAATGCAATGCTATAAAAA
>JZKD02S0955573.1:838761-852490 GCA_000966675.3 Picea glauca | reverse complement strand
AGTCCCCTTTCTTCTTGGTGCTTTGATTTCATCAATAGATCAGCCTAAAAACATTGGTGACATGGGTCTTTTTGTCTTTGTTATCTCTATGTCCCTATGCTTATGATTTTAGTTTGTATTAGTTTAATTCTTTCTTATGGTTTTGTTTTTCTTTCTCTAACTCTTTCCTCTACAGCTGTCCTGCTCAGCAAGACCCAATTGGGCATGTAAGCACCTCTTATTTGCTCACCAAGGTGACGAAGGAGGTGCAACAGTTGGTTCCAATGGAAAAGTTGTTTGATGAAAATGATGTGGCTAAAAACCCCAATATCATTGCAAGCGAAGAAGACATGGAAGATTGCAACATAGAGACCAAGGAGAACTTGAAGATGGTAAAATTATCAAAGACACTCAGTCCAGAGGTCAAGCAAGACTACGTCAAGCTCATGAAGGATTTCCCGGATGTATTTGTGTGGAGCTATGATGACCTGAAGGTATATGACACTAAAGTGATCCAACATGTTATCCCTCTCAAGGAAGATAAAAAACCTTTCAAACAGAAGTTGAGACGAATAAATCCCCTGTTGTTGTCGTTGATTGAGAAGGAGGTAAAGAAACTTTTCGATGCCAAAATTATTATTTCTTTGAGATTATCAAAATTGGTAGCTAATTTGGTACCTGAAAGAAAGAAAAGTGGCGAGATAAGACTATGTGTAGACTTCCTAAATTCAAACAAAGTGTCTCTCAAGGATCACTACCTCCTTCCTAAAATGGACTACATCCTGCAAAAAGTGGTGGGGTCCTAGAGGATTTCTAGGTTGGATAGGTTTTCAGGATATAATTAGATCATGGTCCACCTGGATGACATAGAGAAAACGACTTTCACAACTCCATTGGGAACATTCATGTATGGCAAGATGCCTTTCAATCTGATGAATGTTGGTGCCACTTTCCAGAGGGAAATGGACATAGAATTTTCCGTTGAAAAGGACAAGTTCATTGTAATCTACCTGGGTGACATCATGGTATACTCTGCCTCCAATGAGTAATACCTCGAGCACCTGAAGAAGGTTTTCCAGAAGTATAGGAAGTTTGGCATATCGCTAAATCCAAAGAAATCACATTTCAGGGTGGAAGAGGGGAAGATGCTAGGGCACATTATCTCCAAGGAAGGAATTAAGATAGACCCTAGCAAGGTCGAGGGGATCCTGAAGATCGACACCCTGTGGAGTAAAAAAGAAGTGCAATATTTCTTGGGAAAGGTAAACTTCTTGAGGAGATTCATCCTGAACCTGGAAGAAATCATAAAGCACATAACCTACATGCTCAGGAAGGGAAACGAGATCAAGTGGAACCCAGAGGCCAAGAAGTATTTTGAATATATCAAAGTGGCGTTGACTAAAGCTCCTGTGCTAGCCAGCCCAGAATTTACGAAATATTTCATCCTATTTTCATTCACCTCAGAACACACTATAGTCGACGTGTTGTTACAAAAAGACGAGAAGGATTTAAAAAAACCCATAGCCTATTTCATCTGGACATTGCACGATGCTCCACTAAGGTATGACATTATGGAAAAACAGGCGTACACCTTAGTGAAATCTTTGAAGGAATTCAAGACATACATATTGCACTCCCATGTCATCGCTTATGTGCCCAACAACTCAGTAAAGGATATCCTGACTCAACCTAATCCGGAAGGATGGAGAGGCAAGTGGATAGCGACCATGCTATAATACTATCTTGAGATCAAGCCCACGAAACCGATCAAGGGCCAGGGCCTTGCAAAGTTAATTGTGCAGTTAGACTACAATGTTGTAGGAATAAATTTCATCTCTGATATGTCAGAATGACCCCAAGAAGAAAAGACTGTGTAGGTGTCTCAGGAGTTCGTTGATTCGCCATGGTACGCAGACGTCATCTATGTGTTGGAGAATCTCCAGGCCGCTTCGGGTGTAAGTAAGACTAAGACCAGATTTATTAATATTAAAGCATTTAAGTTCTATATCCTGGACAATTCACTCTACTGGAAAGACCCTGGGGGAATATTGTTGAGTTTTTTGTTGGAAGATGACACAAAGTGGGCCATACAAGAATTTCATAAAGGCGACTACAGAGGACACCACTATTGGAAGAACACTATGCACAAAATCCTGAGGGTAGGTTACTATAGGCCTATAATCTTCACTGAAGTGTATAAAGAGGTCTCTAGCTGCCACGAATGTCATATTTTAGATGGAAGAAGAAAGCTGCAGCCCCTGCCACTAAAGATGATCTCAGTCGAAGCACTTTTCATGCAGTGAGGTCTAGATTTTATAGGAGAGATAAATCCACCATCCTATGTGCAACACAAATGGATACTCATGGACACCGACTATTTCATGAAATGGATAGAGGCAGTCCCCACAAAGAAATCTACCGATGCAGTCATCATCCAATTCTTGGAGACGAACATCTTGTCGAGGTTCGGGTGTCCCATCAAAATCACAATGGATGATGAGACCACATTCAAGTCTAAAAGGATGGAGAATTTTTTTCAATATTATAACATAACCCTGGGGAATTCTACGATGTACTATCTGCAAGGAAATGGGTTAGAAGAATCCTCAAATAAGAGCTTAACTAGGATCATCAAGATACTCCTGCAAGACAACAAAAGAGCCAGGCACAAAAATATTATCTACGCGTTGTGGGCGGATCGGGTTACCACCAAGAAGTCTATATCAATGTCACCTTTCCAGATCATTTACGGTGTGGATGCCATATTCCCTACTTCACTGGGACTACCCATCAGAAAGTTGTCACAAGAGAAGGAGGATGAGCCAAATGCGCAGAGGAGAATTAATCAGCTAATTCACACGCAACAGGTGAGGGAGCAGGTGTACGATCGATCGCATCTCCATTAGTAGAGGATAAAGAAATATTTCGACAAGCATTCCAAGTAGGAATATTTTCAGGTAGGAGATTTGGTGCTGAGATGGGACGCGAGAAATGAAGATAAAGGGAAGAACGAAAAGTTCGACCAGCTTTGGACAGGTGCTTTCAAAATCAACGCGTACTGCAGAAACAATGCTTATTTCCTAGAAGGATTAGATGGAGAATGCCTTGGTTGGGGGCCTGTAAACAACAGGTTCCTCAAACATTATCTGACGAAATAAAATATGTTTGAGTCATTTGTCATTGTAAATAGTCGTTTTATTTTTTGCGTCGATTTAGTAGGTCAACAGAAGATTGAATCCCGGAGTGAAGGCCCTAAGTTTATGCTGAAGTTTTAGAAGCTGCGTCGATAGGTTTAGTTTGTTTTCTATCTATAATTTACTTCTCTCAATGTATGAAAGTTGAAATAAGGCCCAATGGTAAGGCACCTCGTCTATTCTTCTTTGCTACCTCACGGGGAGGATAGCATCCCCGTTGGAGCTAGTTGTTAGCGCCACCATTTTTATTTCCATTAGAGTCGATTTTAAGTCACGTTGTGAGCCATGCGTCCAAACATGTGAAGTTAGGTACGTTAAAAGGGAAAAATTCTAAATCAGAGAGTGATCGGTTGGCCCTTGGAAATGAGAAGGGGTGTTAGAGTCGAAACATGCGTAAGTGGTACGGGTGTGTCTTTTCCAAAGAGTCAGGTCCTGTTAAGAAACCAGTCTCTATGTGCCCCAGGTCGAGTCAAGTAGTTAATGGAAGTCACATGTGAAAGTGAAACAACTATTATCAGTTCATTATGAAGGCCGAGGGAATGAAAAATCACAACGTTTGTACCATGCATGCCCTACAAGCCTTTTCACCTGTGTTTCTAAACGTGAGATTTACCATGGAAGATCTGCTACTCAATTCAAAACATCCTGTTGCCATGAATTCATTGTTATCCATCATGATTCCTCTTTCTTCTCGGCTCATTATAAATTCTATATGCTTGACACTCATTTCAGTCGTGAAACCAGGCCCACACGTTGTTCGCAATTTCCCTTGCTAGTCTAGGTTGATCAAATTTCCCTCCCTGATTGTTTTCCAGATACACCGCACGTACAATACACACTAGTCATTCCATGGCGACCTCCCAAAGCATAAGGAAAGGTGCGCGGAGCCGCAAAATTGCCAGGTCCAAACCCCAGAACGACAGGGAGTCTTTCTCACCCGCAATAGGCATTACCAAGGATTCTAAAGGAGTTATTTATTTACCCACAAATGCGATCAGATCATACCACAGGGAACCCAAAGAGGAAGGATTTTCATAGGGAGGGAAGCCAATAGAAGCCCCATCTCCCCAACAAAAGATGCCTCGAAGAAGGGGCAGGCCAAGGAAGAACAAGTGAGTTGGGGAAGCTCGACTTTCATAAGAACCACATGCTAGATCAGTGGCCAAAAAGATACTCATGTGTGCCATCCGACTAGAGCCTGCTAGAGGATCAAGCTGCGATGACAGGAGTAGAACAAGGAAAATGGATATCACAGGAGAAAATGATCAAGAGCCATTTCAACAATTAAAGCTTTCAAAGCTGGATATCACTGAACTCTATCAGGAAAACATGGAGTTGAGGCGATAGTTAGCGACAAAGGCTATGGAATCATCGACATCACGAGGTCGCAAAGGGAACATGGCATGGCTAACAAGACAGCTCAGGGAGGTGCAAGACACTATTGTACAACTGCAAGAAGAATAGAGGATGTCGAAGGAAAGGCATACAAAGCACTCCAGGGAATGCGAAGAGGCCGAGAAGGAGGTTCGCACGGCTCTCGCTAGAGCACAAAAAAAAAAATTTAGCTAGCGCTCGTCTCTGCATACACAAACATAAGACAAACCCAGGAGTTTCTTGAAAGACATGTTTCCCTGAAGCACTCTACTAATCGATAACGGCTGTGACAATCAAATAGCCACTTGACACGCACATTTTTCTAGCAAATGAGCACACAAGAGAAATCAAATCCATTATACCAGTTAGCGAGTTCATGATAGACACCTGTTTGCTCTGACACTTGATCAAAGGGAAACAATAACACATATTTTCTTCATATCAAGACTTGACTGATGATCAGATCCTCGTGGAAAATTTGCAAATAGTCATAGGTAAAAAAACGTGATTATTGTCTATTTTTGGAAAGTTTCATGTGAAGTGTCTCCAATGCATACCACTTAGTTTCCTAGTTTTAGGGCTATTAGTTAGAAAGAAGGGCATCCCAAGCTGGGCCCTGGGTTATATATTTCATCTTTTCGATGTAAGCCAGGTTGGTTGGAAAAAATGGTAGATGACAACTATTGTATGTACTTTGAGTTTTTGACCGAAACTTAATGCAAAGGTCATGTATCTTGATGAAAAGATTCTAGTTGTAGAATTCATATGCATTGTGATTTTTTCTTTGCATATGTGATTCCTGTCATCTTTATTCATATTTTTTCTGTCTATTTCGGAATGAATTTTTGAACTTGTGGATTCGCTATGTAGCGCTCCTTGTTCGCGCCACTTAGACAAAAGGTTTTCTTCTAAAAGATAACTTTGAATTCACCTGCATTGGTGCTCCGAGTTACTTCATATGTTTTTGCCTGCCACAGATTACGGTTTTACACTGAAGATTGTTGCTCGCCTAGCCTTATCCTCTCAAGTTCAGTCATTGAGTCATTTGTCTCCGTCATTTCCTCAGATCGACTCCATAGCCCAAGTCTTACTTTCTTGCGCCAATATAACCGGAACCCATTATATCAAAGGTGTTAAATCTAGCCACTGCTCGCAAAGCCATATCCCACATGGAGACTACGCCCCTCGAGAGAGCCCTCTCCAGATCCGAAAGGCTATTTTCAGGTCTCAAATTTGGTTGAAAAAGTTAGCTTCGTCGTCTGTTTATCAACCGAACAAATTTACGCAGTGCTAACAGAGCACACACAAAATCATAAAAGGGATCATTTTGCGGGGTCAAAGAAGAATTTAGAGCATGCACAAAAGAGGGAAGAACAACAGTTAGGTATGCAAAAGCAACGTGCAGGAGAAAAGGAAGGAAAATATGGTGTAAAATAAGTATGCTGGTGAGAAAGAAGGAAAACAACTAGGACATATTAGGGTTTTGGGATAAACTATTGGGGTTTTGAGCCCTAACTCTATGTATTAATATGTAATGGGTTGCAGAAGATTAGGTTGTTGAGAGTAAGAGATTAGGTTGTGTATGGGTGAGAATCCTTACTTAAGGGTTTGGAAAGGATTTGAAAAGAGAGAGAGGCATGCACTGCAGAGCATCTAGTTAGGTCTGGATAGTATGATATGCTATATCTATTGTAAGCACAATGAGTAGGTCTAATATGGTGATTTCATGAAGACTAATACATAATCCAATCGTTGTGGACGTAGCCTAAGCATTAGGTGAACCACGTTAAAATTTGTGTCTTTATGTGTTGTGTTGATGTGGTTTTTCATGAATGTTATGTTTATGGATGATTAGTATAGATCTATTTAATATATGATTGATGAGACGTAATAATGAATGATACAGTGGGTTACATATGTTGCAATATATGTTATAAGGATTTTGCACAATAGAGTTTGTTAACTAATCAAATGATATGAATACAGATATTGTGCATAGGGTGGATTAATAACAATGGATATGATGATATCCTCACATCCCCTCGTCCCTGTAGAAACTTGGTTCCTATAGCCTATTGGCCCTTGACCAAGTTTTGAGGAAATGCTAGTCATATTTGACCATTTT
The DNA here is from genome assembly GCA_000966675.3 of Picea glauca. NCBI lineage: Eukaryota > Viridiplantae > Streptophyta > Pinopsida > Pinales > Pinaceae > Picea > Picea glauca. Next base: position 845,818 of record JZKD02S0955573.1, on the reverse strand, counting down.
TGGGACTTCGACAGGCTGGTCGAAGACGAAGCGCCCATGCGAAGAAAATATTACGGTATCTCGCCCCCTTTTTGTGGGATTTTTGGGTTTTAGGGCTTATGTAACAGGTATGGGATGTCGGCCCATGGGTTTACCCATGTTTAGGCCCCTTTTGTAATGTATAGATAGATAGATAAGCGATGTAAGAAGTAGTAGTTGGATCTATGTGATTGAAGAGTTCTAATCGGCTTCGTGCAAGAACCTGTGGAAGTTGCTAAGTGGGAATAGTTGTGAATGCTTCGTGTATACTATATGTTGAGAATTGCAGAGTTAAGTGCAAGTGATTGTAAGAAGGCTTTGTGCCCTGACCTAACTCGGGGGAGGTGGATCTGGTGAGGTGTGCACAGATCTCATGTCCTATGCAGAGTTGGATTTGTGGCTCTGTGAATGTAAGAAGATTGAAGGAGACTAATAAATAAGAGAAGAAGATTTAGTGGACATAGCTCCACACCGGGGTGAACCATGTATATCTTGTCTCAATGTGATTTGTGCTATGATTGTTCATATTGTTCATGTATTTTCTTAGTGCACTATTATGATAGATAGATATATGAATTCTTAGTGCTTATGATGTGAAGGAATGTTAGATCTACTTTGATGATAGGTGTTGAATGGTTATATGTTCTTAGATATTGATTAATACTGTGTTTTTCTGTAAGAAGGGTTTAACCTGTGCTCTGAATGAGGGTTAAAGACTAATGAATGTTAATTTATAGGTTCTCTGTTAGGTATTGTGATCATAGATCTGTGTCCCAGATAGGTTGTAGACACTTGAGTCCTACAACCCCCCTGCCTCTACCTCGGGTTAGACTTCATCTGCTTCGCAGGTGTTGCCGAAAGAGACGGTAGTTAGGGTTTTGTTGGTGCGTTGTTGAAGCATTGAAACCTGGGTCTGCCCCTGTGCCAACAAATGGTTCCGTTGCCGGGACCTGAAACTATGATTGTTGGTAACTAAAGAAAAGAGAAAGCTCTGTGCATAGATCTATTGCTGTAGTGTGCAGTATTCTACTTGACTTGTGAAGCTCTGTGCTAAGAAGGGAACTATATCTGAAGAAAAGAGGTAAGATATTAAAGCTTTGTGCTCTGATAAAGGTAATATAAGTGGAAATTATTTCTTCGAAAGTATGAATATAGGTATGTTTGATAGATTTTGTCCTAGTCTAAAAACTAGGGCACAACTAGAAGAAAGAAGATTTGATATGAATAGATATGATAGAAATAGTGAAAGATATGTTATTCCTATGCAGAGAAATAATTTTTGGACTAACAAGTGGATGCAGGATCCTAGAAATAATTTTTTACAGGTCCATCACTGTGATCCTAGTGCGCAGTAAATGAAAGGTTGGGGATCATTTAAGAGAAAGATATGATTGACTCTTTGCTACAGTTGCAGAAGACCGGGACATCTTTCTAAGGAAGTCCCTGGTGTAGGTCCTACTTGTCTTTGTTTTAAAGTCATTAATCATGAGGTTTTGGATTTCCCTAGAATGATTTCTAAGGTTCAAAAGATCAACATGAGACAAGAAAACCATGAAGAAGGTCAAGAGACTAAGAATATGCTAGAGCACCAGAAAGAATCAGATACTATATTATTTCAAATGAAAGAAACACTAAATGATCACAGAGACATCAGTTTACTAGAGATCTTAAGAGAGGAGTGCATAGAAACAAGAATAGGAGACTTCAACATAGACTGTGTTCTGGATGAGGAAACACAGGTGAATATTATGCCAGAAAGTTCTTGGGAAATTTTGGGAAAGCCTGCTATGATTTCTTCATTGGGAAGGATAGGATTGTTTAAAGGAAAGCTAATAACCCTATGTGGAAGACTTAATCATGTACCTATGATTTCTCATGGAGCATCGACTGAAGAAGAATTTGAGGTCATTAAGTTTTTTGAGAACAACGCTCCTTTTGCCCTTTTGTTAGGAAAGTCCTGGATTGAGAAAGATCAGATCTGAAGGAAAGAAGAAGAGGAAGCTATAGAACAAAAAAATAAAGAATTAAGGGACTTCATAGCCAAGAAAATAGAATGACTAAGAGAAGAACAAGAGGACAAGTCGAAGCAACTGAGGGACAGAGACCTAGTTGTCAAAGTTGAAAGGACACAAGAAGGATTAAAGAACCTATCCATGTAGGAGAGAAGAACACCTACCCCAGAAGTAATAAGAGAAGAGGTATTCCACTTGAACCCTTTGAAATACCCTTAGCAGTGCAAAGTTACTATGCTAAGAGAAGATCAAAATAAAAATTGAAAGAGGTACCCAAAGACTCAGATCATAGGAAAGAAGGCCAGAAAGCTCAATAAAAATTAAGCAAAGTTAGAAAAAGTGCAGGAGGTTTCAAAGAAGACTTTCCAAAAGGAAGGATTGCAGAACTTGAATCTTGTCAGAATAGCAGAACAATGCAGAAGGGAAATTCGCCATGGCGAAGAAATATGACCGTTGGAGGCATTCTGACCGTTAGAACGACACTCCATAATGGCTAGAAACACAGTTATTGCCAAAAATATCGCCATTTCACCATTGGGACCGCGCCACAACAGATGGAATCGTATTGATTGAGGAATTTTGACCCATTGAAGGAATCCATTATGGCATTGTCTATTTATTCCATCACATGTCTCACCAAGGACACTTTTGCAAACTGGGATATTCGAGCCCACAAAGAACTGATTTCTATTGCGCTGTGCTTTTGAGACCTCGCCACCCGTTTTTCTCACCTTGAGTATTTGTTCACCCACCTGAGCTATTCGATCACAAGTGTGCATGTTGGGCGACCTTAGCGCAGTAGAGAAATCCATAGAAGAGATTTTGATCAACCTTATGGCTGAGAAGGTCATGTCCACAGGAGTACAAGCCTCGTTGATAGCTGGATTGCAGGCACCCCATTCAACTGCACATCGATCTGGGCCATCCCAAACCGCGACAGAGAAAAGAAGCAAGCACTGCGATGACCTGGTGAATGCGAAGATCATCCCATATTTCTTGCCCGACTACATCCTGCCTCTGGCTGGTACAGTTAGTCGTGACAATGTCCTGAGATATTTTGAATACACATTCATCACTACGTACCTCCTGAAGGGGATACGCGCAGTCGAACCACAACTAGGATTGATCCCTGATCTTAAGATCAGTGATTTTAACCTAGGAGTCAGGAAGAATTATTCGTTGCTCGCACCACATAGGTACTTGACAAACATGACTAGGAAGAAGCTGAAGATAGTCCCCCAACCATGGATTAAGGAGATCGTGAGGTCAACCATCCTCAATGTCATGAAATACCCCACTTCGACAGACATCAGGAGGTTAACTCGTGCATTAAATTCCTCTTTTCATGATACCATGGAGGTTATCTCTGGTTGTATAGATGTGTGACTGTGGATCAAAATCTGATCCACATGATCACTGGATTGAGCATGCAGGGACCGGACCCTCAGAAATTTTACCTAGGGAAGGTTGTACATTGCACCCTAGTGTAACAAATAAAGGAAACATATGGCGATGTGGAGAAGGGAAAGTGGGGCTACAAGTTATCCTCCATCCAATATGTCTCAGTGCACCTAGGTTGCCATTTGATTGTTGGTAAGTTTGTCAGGAAGAACATACCAACGAAAGTCATAGGGTTCATCGTCGACCTCGCAGGGAAGTGCGTTGAAGGGATGCAGATGAACTCAGAGAGCTACCTTGTCAATGAGTTATAGAAGGACTGACGAGAAATACAGGACCAAGGCATTGAGTTACACTTCAGTTGGTTGTTATTCATCATAGCATTTATTGCTTGGGAGATGCTGGAGGGAGAAACATTCCTAGAAGTCGAGCCTTTAGAACCACTGGCCACAAGGTTCACCACCTTGTGGTATACGAATGACATGGTGAAGCAATGAAAATCAAATGCAGTGTTTCACACCTCACGTGAGCCATTGAGTCATTCCCCTGAATGAATATGAATACCTTGCATACTTATAGGCCACTAGTGATGTTTTGCATAGACTGCCATTTCATTTACATCACTGCACGCATGGATGAAATCAAGGAGGAGCTACAATTGTATTACAAATTAACCGATGAAGACATGGAGGAGATAACCAAGGAATGACCAACTGAATTCCTTGTATCGGTCGAGCAGACTGAGCTCTTCGACCCTGACATCATCGAAAGTCCTTTGGTCACCTGAGAAGAGTATGATGAACCAAGCAACACCAAGAAGAAGAAGAAAAAGGAAGAAGTGCAGGACGTAAACACCGCATAGGAGGAAACTGAGCTTGATTCACCTGGAGGAGGAGGAGGTGATGAAATAAACCAAGAAGAGGAAGGGGAAGAAGATAAGCAGGAAAAGGGTGAAGTGACACCACCTAAGGATCCCCTTACAAAGGCTGAGACAACAAAGAAATGAAAGGTTTATCCGAAGAAACCCTTAGCATGGAAGAAATCCCAAGCCAATAAGCCTAAGTCACAAACTATTCTTACAGTGGATGATATTGACCTCATCATCGTAGCTGTAGTAGATACTTTGGAGGATATTTTGTAGCAAAATGAAGCAAAGCAGGAGACAATGTATGTCAGGATCGAGGTAGAGCTGAAGGGGGTACAACAAGCTCTCTATTCGATCCGTGCAGTGTCTACTGCGCCCTCATCATCAGGAGGTATAGAACTGGGAGATGAGCCTGCCCAACTACGCATATTAGCAGATGTGACAGAGGCTCTCCTTCATTGAGTAAAGGAGGAAAAAGAGAAGGACATAGAGGACTTGAAGAAAGCAATGGAGGAATACCTAGAGCAACGTCGGGTTATGCAACAAGAGAAAGATGACCTTAGAGAAAATTTTGAAGAGGACAGAGAGCAAATCCAGAAAGAGAAAGATCTGCTTCTCGCAGAGCAGATTAGGGTTAGAGAAGCAATAACTAGAGCACTTCTCTCTGTGAAAGGCCTGACCCAGATGGAAGAAGAAACAACCGAGATCCAAGTAAGGAAGCTCGCTAAACCCATTCAACAACTTCAAGAAAGAGTAACAGAGCTAGAACTGCAAGTAGTGCCGAGCACTCCACAAGAAGTTCAAGATCAAAGGGAAGAAAATGACAGGAGCACAGTAGAAGAATCAAGGCATTGGATTTATAATGCAAACAAATCAGTAACCAAAGTGCATAGACCTATGAGTGCCTTGCAGAAGACTTGGAACTGAGGATATTGGAGTCACAACTCTAGGAGGTGAAGAAGAAGGCATCGACATTGCAAGCACAGTTGAAGTTGCTTTCAGTAGTGGAGAAGATGGAAAGGTCATAGGAACAACACATAGTTTAGCAGCCGGTCACTTCCATCCAGAGCAGAGTGATGGAGGTGACCCAGAGACTCCAGCTGGTGCAGGACAAAGCCTGCCCAATTTTTGAAGAGATCGAGGGACAAGGTGCATATCTAGAACAGGTGGTCACCACAATAGAGCAGCGCCTGGAAGAGCCTATCACCGAGCAGGTCATTCAGGAGTTCATCGAGCAGGAGGCCTTGGCGAAGAAGAAAGTCGAGGCAGCTCGAGGCCTTCGAAGCAGTGTTTCCCAGATCAGAGTGACTCAAGACGAGTCACAGGTGAGTGTTTGGGGCTTGTTGGCCCTTGACCAGGTTTTGAGGAAACGATGGTCATATTTGACCATTTTTGGGACTTTGATAGGATGGTCGAAGATAGAGTGCCCAGGAGAAGATGAGATCATGAGATCTCGCCCCCTTTTTGTGGGATTTTTGGGTTTTAGGGATTATGTAACAGGTATGGAATGTCGACCCATGGGTTTATCGATGTTTAGGCCCCTTTTGTAATGTATACATAGATATCTAAGCGATGTAAGAAGTAGTAATTGGATCTATGTGATTGACGAGTTCTAATCAGCTTCGTGCAAGAAACTGTGGAGGTTGCTAAGTGCGAATAGTTGTGAATGCTTTGTGCATACTGTGTGTTAAGACTTTCAGAGTTAAGTGCAAGTGATTGTAAGAAGGCTTTGTGCCCTGACCTAACTCGGGGGAGGAGGATCTAGCGAGGTGCGTGCAGATCTCTTGTCTTATGTGGAGTTGGATTTGTAGCTCTGTGCATGTAAAAATATTGAAGGAGACTAATAAAGAAGAGAACAAGAGTTGGTGGACTTAGCCCCATACTGGGGTGAACCACGTATATCCTGTCTCGATGTGCTTTGTGCTATGATTGTTCATGTATTTTCTTAGTGCATTGTTATGATAGATCGATCTATGAATGATTAGTGCTTATGATGTGAATGAATGCTAGATCTTCTTTGATGCTAGGTGTTGAATGGTTAGATGTGCTTAGATATTGATTAATACTGTGTTGTTCTGTAAGAAGGTTTTAACCTGTGCTGTGAATGAGGGTTAAAGAATAATGAATGTTAATTTCTATGTGCTCTGTTAGGTATTGTGATCATAGATCTGTGTCCCAGCTAGGTTGTAGACACTTGAGTCCTACAACCACCCCTGCCTCTACCTCGGGTGAGACTTCATCTGCTTCGCAGGTGTTGCCAAAAGGGATAGTATTTAAGGTTTTGTTGGTGTGCTATTGAAGCGTTGAACCCTGGGTCTGCCCCTGTGCCAACATAGCCCTAGTAGATGCCTCAGGTGAGAATTCACTTTCATGCAAGTGATGTCGAAAGGGTTGGTATCTAAAGGTTTTTGTTGGTTGAATAAACTGAACCTAGGGTCTTACAACCGCATGCCAACAACATGTGTATGCTACATCCACATTTAATCCTCCTCCTATTCCTTCACTTATGTCACCATCCATAGATCCTTATCTTTCTCCTCCACATGTATCGTCATCCACTGATCCTCCTCCTCTACATGTATCACAATATTTTTATGCTTTGGACACTATGTTCACATCAGGTATTGTTTCATAGGTTGATTATCTTAATATAGAAGCATTTGATAGTTCACTTATGTCAACATTTATTTCTGTCGTTATTGTTAATAGACCCTCTACCTCTGGTAGAAGAGACATTGATGCATCTAGATCTAGTGGTGGACCT
>JZKD02S0955573.1:828193-838688 GCA_000966675.3 Picea glauca | reverse complement strand
TATATATATATATATATATATATATATATATATGACATGTTTATTGCATATTTTGTTGAGATGCGTGTTTGACATGTATATTCATATGTATGTCGCTCATGTAATTTATGTTTTTCATATAATGTTGTGGTTTTTGTTATATGATTTATAAAATCTATTATGAGTATGCTAATGATTAAAATTACTAATGATTTTTCTATTTGTAAGTTAAATTTGAGATGTATCACTCATTTAAATTTAGATTTGTCATATAATGTTTAACTTTAATATTATGAAATGTTTTAATTTGGATTGTGATTTCAAGACGTTGTAACCATTAATGTCGTATAATGTTTAACTCTTCTTCAAGGTGAATTGTTTATTGTCCAACAAGATACAATATGTTGATTAAACATGTTTAGAAACAAAAATACTTAAATATGATGAGTGAAATGATTATGATTTGAATATTTATGTMTTTTTCATATATTATAATAATAAMWTTATAATATAAKTATTCACTAATAATAATGAYGATSATGTAATAATAATGTTAWTTTTTWWAATTTTTATKATTCAAAGATTACRKGAYAAAGTTATAATATGATTGTTTATTAAAATCAAAATTATTATATTTATAAATATTTAATTTTTCCAAAGATTTTATTAATTTATATTATGGAAYTATTATAATATATGAAATTTATTCAACTAAATTTARAATACTAAATATAAAGAATAMTAATACATTTTAATGATCAATACACTTTCAATGAAATTGTTTCACAATTGTTTTCTCTAATACTATATTTATGARTCTTCTATTAAAAAATAATGTCACCAAACATTTTATAATTAGTATTTTAARAATTAGTAAAATTGACAAAGGTTTATATACTTTTAGATAAGTATGAATCATTAAAAAAATTCTTAATTATAACTAGGCTCTACAAAAAGATATTTTTAGAATTTCCATGTTCTTCCTATATTGACACTTATTTCAAGAAGAATGTAAAAATAATGATCAATATAAGTTTATATGATTATAAAACTAAAGGATGGAGTGGAATAGGTAAAGGCCATGATAATTGTACTAATTAAGGTTGGGAATCCCATCAAAGTTGGTAATGCCAACACCACAACTGTGATTGCAAAACTCATAGATGTTGCACGGAATTGTTTTGTTGGAATTGTACTTAGAAGTTCCATCAAAGTAAGTATATATTTATTTGAATTTTTATTTTTTCAAAAAATAAAAATTTTGAGGATTGATTTTTTAATATCTTCATTTTTTTTGTTAAATAAAATATAATTTAAAATAAATATTTACTATTGTACGTCCCCAACTTTGTGATATCTCAATAAATGCTTAGTAATTCAAAGGTTAACATAAACATATGTTAATACAATACAACATAAATTTGATATAATAAACAATAAATATGACAATAAAAATATATCAAAACCACATGTTATGCTTGTACTATTTAATGTATTTTCAATATGGTGGTTGTAGATTGTTGTTAACTTTTCATATCCAACATAATTATAAAATGAAGAAAAAAAAAACATAATTGGCCATTATTGATACCCATAATAAAATGAAACATCCACAATATAAATGTAAAAAAAAAACATTTACAAATCAGACTTCGTTGCCATCACCCTGATTATCTTCCCCGCTTGGAATTGTAACATTCTTGTTGTTGTCAAAAAGATTTTTAGATCTCAGATAATGTCTCAGTACAAACCACCAATCCCCATCCAACACAACTGGGTAAAAAAACACTTGGTTGCAATGTTTTGGGAAAATATAAGGCTCCTTAGTTTAAACCCACATTTTTTTAGAGTTAATGTACATATTATCCCACTATCACGATCTTCCTTTACATTACTCTGGTCAAAGGTATCCCACCACTTGGAACAAAAAATAACACATTGAAATGATGAGAAGTCCACTTGCATGATCGCTTGTATCTTTCTAATGTAAGTTAACTTCCCCTCTATTAGGTTTTGATCACGGTGGCTAACATGACTAGATTAGTCAAACTTGACCTCCACTCCACAATCTTGTGTGATGTGTCCATCATCAGCATACTCATTGTGCAAATGATGTCCATATTCCCACATAGATGGGAACAAATGCACCTATAAAAATGCAAACAAAGGATGTTGTCATATGTCTAATAACCGACACATTAATAAAAACATAATACATGTTACAATTCAAATGTGAAATATTATAACTAGAATGTGGTACTCAAAGAGGTTATTAGATAGTTGATGCACTTGATCCCTATGTTCAGTACATCCATATCTTCTCCATGTGGGTTAAGACCAGAAACTGCATATTTCTCTTGTATCTAATCATCCACTGAACTGTTGGGACATATTTTTGGCATATTTTCTTTCAAATGATCAGGATAAGGAATGCTTCTATCATTCAACCGTATGAATGTTTTTCTACCACTGTCCCATTTCCTTCCTTTATCTTCATACAACATGACCCATGGTCGTGTTTCCTCTACATTGTAAAGAACAAATTTATTGATGACATCAATTTCTAAATTTGTTGATGTATACAAAAATTCAAAACAAATAGCATGAGATAAAATATATATTATCAACTTAAAGAATGAATTTATTGATGACACCAATTTCTAAATTCGTTGATGTATAGAAGAATTCATAATTAATAGAATGGGATCAAATATGTATTATCGACTTCAATGTAAACAATTTCTTTGTACTAAATTGAAAACATATCACTGACTTTCTCTTTATCAAGAACCTTTTTCCATTCATTTGGAGTAGATCCCCTTCCCTTTCTTCCTCATATTGATGGTCATCCTAAATTACTACCCCTGTTACGTTATCAATTCACTTGATGTACTCTTTGACATAATATAATGACTCATATACTATGTACCCCTCTACCATAGATCCCTATGGTTTTTCCCTTTGTCGAATAAACCCCTTAAGTTTTTCACGTACCTCTCTAAGAAGAACATCCAATGATGTGAGAGAACCCCAACTAATTCAACCTCCCATGAAGGTGAATTAGAAGATGGACTTGCAATTCCATAAAACTTGTGGGAAGTTCCTTCTCAAACATACAAAAAACCTTATCTATCTCTTGATGCCACCGTGGAATGCTATCCATATGAATCTCCTTTGATGTGATCCAACGTACAAATGTAGATAATTTCGATATGGCACATCGCATGTCCTGGGGGATTCATGGTTCACACTACCACACACGAGCAAAGGATAATGACACTAAAAAATAGACACACACATCATTAATTTCCAAAAAATTGTGAGTGCATAGCATATTTTCATCGACAATATAAAAGAAGAATCATGTATTCTACATACATACCCTTAGAAGGTTCAAATGGTCATGTGATTTCAACCCCAAAAAAATCCCTTCTACAGTGAAGCAAAATCGGAAAGTCAACCCGTATAAAGAAGATTCATTCACACCCAATATAACATCCTTCATCGTAGAAAGATCATCCTTATTCAAAATCCATGTGACATCACCTTCTTTAAAGGACCAAGACAGACCAACCCCTCCTCTAATTTATTTTCTTGGACAATGTATTTTTTTAGTATTTGAAGAAATAAAGACTCTCCTAAGAACCAATGTGTCCCTTTTATTCGACGATATGTGCCTCCATAAAGAATATGAAACATTTTGTAATGTATTCATGGGATATAGTAAGTGGCCAATCTTAATATGCTCCCAATATGGAAGCTCATAAAATACAAATTTTCTTTTCATCCCAATGGGAATTTTCTCAACATAGGTGTCAAAAAATTCAGAATCATCGAACATAGGTTCCCCATTTGAATCAAACAATTCTACCATTTCCTTCTCCTACTTTGTGTCATATTCCTCAACCCAATCTCCCAGTGTCATTATTTCAGGTCTACGGGTTCTCTTGGGTTTACTATTGAAAGCAGATGTAGATCTTCTATAAGGGTGGTCTTCTAGGAGGAATACCCTTGAATAGTCATACATTGGATTTCATAGGTAGTTGGACCACCTAGAATTTATAGAAGGTACACAACATTTACATCCATGGCACCCTTTTGTTATAATACCTATGATGTTATCATATAGAGAGCATCTTAGTGTAAAAAATATAGTTTCACCAAATGAAGCATGTCAAATAACATTACAGATATAAAAAAATCAACCAACATACTTACCAGAGAAAATTCCTAGTCCTGCATAATCATGCGTGGTGTATGCACATATGCCATACAATGTAAAATACTCCTCCATTGGGATGGGTATTGATACATCATATACATGTACATCCCTTCCCATGATTTCTTTAATTCATTAATCAGTAGTTGGAGGTAGACATACATTCTCTTCATTTGTTTTCTACCTGAGACTATAAGAGCCAACATTAGATGTTCATTCTTCATGAGAAACCATGAAGGGATATTGTTATTGATCACTACCACTGGACAAACAAAATAGTTGGTGTTTTGTAGGGAATACATGTTAACTCCATACATAGCTATGCTCAATCAGAGGCTATGTACTTCATCCTTGAATTTATCGGGTCATTTATCCTCTATATGATTTATGGTTATTGGATCTGTTGGGATTCGCATAACTCCTGACTCAAATTTTATGATCCAAAATGATCAAAATATGAAAAATAGCAGAATTACACACCATGTATAGAATGTAAACATGGAGAGAAACTCCAATATAGATAAGTTACACAATAACTCCTTCAAGAATAGGCGAACCCCATCCAAATAACCAAATACCTTTCATACTTCACAATTCACTTCTCAATAATGAATACATGATCTCTTATATATCGTTATTCACACTTGCACATGAGGCCCCTTTATCACTAGGCCGACCCTATTACATATGTATTTACACATTACATGTACATTTAGGCCCATATATGCCCCCCCCTTGGGGTAATATCATATACATTTAGCTATATATATTCCCCCCTTGGGTCATAACATAGTACCCTCGTTCAAAAATCTTTGTCTGCAAAGCTTTGAATTTAAAGGCTTCACATGTGATGAAACCAAGTAATATGATTTTTTTATGTTCTTACTTTATTTATTCCATTGTTGATGATCTATCCCTCGAAAATCAATTATTTTCGGTCTTAATCCTTGGTGTCTAGTTCTTGAATAATTTTATTTCCTTTGATTCCATGTATTTTTGTTGAAGCTTCTCCAACTTGTAGTCGTTGTTGGTCTCTAATAATAGCTTGTGGAAGAGTAGTTTGGTGATCCCTTGTTCTGTGAATATTGAAAAGCATTCCATATTCTTCCTTCATAATGTTGATATCATCCTTCTTGTCTTCCTTGAAATGTTTCTTGGTAATGAGGGTGTCGATACAGTTTCACATTTGATGGTGTTCCTTCCCTTTGCACATGCATTTCATATTTATTCTTTTGAACTACAAAGGAATCCTCGATCATCTTTTCTTGGTATTTGATTACTCTATCCTTCAAGATAACACCATCATATTTTGCATGTACATCCTCTAGATGGAATTTCTTCAAGTATCTTATGTTTACCTTCTTGAATATTTTCTTCTTTCTCCTTTTGAAGATGCAATGTGATCCCATCTAACAAATTCTGATGTCCTTATTCAATTATGGCTTCCATTTCTGACTTTACCTCATCTATATTTAAGGATTCCTCAACCTTCTTGTAGTCTTTTGGTAGATTCTTCATCCAAGATTCTTCTTTCTTATTTATTTTGACAATTATTCTTTTCTTATTTCAATCTCTTAACCTCATCCAATAGTTTTTTATTATGGCTTCGTAATCTACATATCTCTTCATCTTTCTTTTTCAAATCTTCTCTTGATTCATCTTTTTCCCACTTGCCTTTGCTGTTATTTTCTTGCTTCAGGTTCTTAAACTCCTTAATGAGTGATTCATTAAGGGATATTATCTTAAATATATCCTCACCCTTCTTATTAATCTCTTCATTTTCTTCTTTTAATTCATCTTGAATTCTATACAATTCCTCCATTTTTGTATCCCTAATCCATTTATCTGAGAAGAGTTTTTCAAATTCTTCCCATGTGCAATGCCATCTAGTATTTTGATTAACACTCGTCCACCACTTCCAAGATTCATCAAAAAAATAATATCTTTCTTTCCTAGGAGTCATATTATATTGTTTTACCAACCTCAACCATTCCATAGGATTGATTTCATCTTTATCTTCATCTTTTGTAAATTTAGGTATTTCCATTGATTCTTTATTGAGGTATAATCCCAACCCTCAAATCAAAACCTAAATATGTTAAGGATAAATATCTCAAATAGTTGTAATATGTGTTCCAATATTCTCTTCTATGTGTTATATTTCCAATGGATTTTGAATCATCTCAATCAGACATTCCAACCAAAAGTTATGATAGTTTTAAGTGAACATACCTTTGAAACATGATTTGGAGTCTATCCTCTTGGCCGACCTTACTTATGATGTATCTCTGCAATTTCGGCCCTTGTTAGTATGAAATTGTGACTTGTAGTACTCTGAAATTCCTTCTCTATAATGTCACAGGTATGACCAAAATTTGATGTGCCAAGTGGAAGTTATGGTAACTTCCCCACACCTTGCTGATTGTTTTCCTTTCCAAGAGAGAGCACTTTCATAGAGTGCCCCATGCACAATAATTGATAAAAAAAATCTGAAAATTGTACCCGAAACACTATGTCCTATTCATTATTCAATGCAACTAGTCTCAATCAATTTGGATTCTTTATGAAGAAGTTATTGATGTTTGACCCAAAGCACCTGCTTGAGACTAGTCAATAGGACTAGTCAACTACACTATCTTGCACAGGGTGTATCTACAAAAGTAAGATGACCCAGAAGATAAAATTTCTATCACATATACCTGGATAATTTCTGTGAGTATCCTCTAGATTTCAGGGTCTGAAATTTTATAGAAAGTTTTTTATAGTGAACATTCCATGATGACTAAATTCAAGATGATTCCCGAACCCTATATTACAAAGGCTATATATCCGAAAGTATAAGGCTTCAGGAGATGGAATTTTAACCCTGCGTACCTTGATCCATATACTAAATATCCTCCAAGGGGTTCCTTACGAAACACTGTAAAAAAAAATTATAGTGAAAATTCCAAGGTGTCTAATATGTAACAGTGAAACCCCAAGACATTAAGCTTTGATACCAAATGTTATGATCCAAATACTCAAAATACAATAAAATTATAGAAGTACACACCATGTACATAATATAATATAGATAATTTATATAATAAATCCTAAAAGAATAGGGGAATCCCCTTCAAATAACCAAATACCTTTTATACTTCACAATTCACTTCTCAATAATGAATACACGATCTCTTATATATAGCTATTCACACTTGCACATGAGGCCCATTTATCACTAGGCTGACCATTTTACATATGCATTTACACATTACATGTACATTTACGCCCATATATTCCCCCCCTTGGGGTCATATCATATACATTAAGCCATATATATGCCCCATGTTGGCACAGGGGCAGACCCAGGGTTCAACGCTACAACAACGCACCAACAAAGCCCTAACTACCAGACCTTTCATCAACACCTGCGAAGCAGATGAAGTATCACCCGAGGTAGAGGCAGGGGTGGTTGCAAAACTCAGGTGTTTGCAACCTTAGCTGGGACACAGATCTGTGACTCTAACACTTAATAAAGCACTCAGCACCGTCGATTCCTCAATATGCAAGCAATATCCACTTCTCTAATAGAATGGAGCTTCACAATACTCACACTAATCTACTGTATTCAAGCACTTAGCATAGGAAAATATATCAGATCGAGTAGATCAAGCACTAAATATAACCATATAGATTAGATCTTACATTCTCACATCTAATAAGAACAAAGCATAAGTAGATTTATCTAAATAAATCCAAGCACTTAACAAATAACATGTAAACCACATAAGACAAAGCACAAAGCATCATAACATAAGATTTATGTGGTTCACCCCCACCCTGGGGCTATGTCCACCAAATCTTCTTCTTTATAGTGTTCAGTCAATTGGTTACAAGCACAGAGCCTCAAAACCTTTACTCCGCACAGGAAAAAATATCCGCGCAACTCACTAGATCCTTCTTCCTTGCGTTACAGCACAAAGCCTTCTACAATACCACACAAGGACTTGCACTCATCTCTGCAAGTCTTACACAAAATGCAAAAAGCCCTTACAATTCACACTAGCACTTAGCCTTTAGCACTTATCTTGCATGCGTACTAGTTCTCTTTCTACATTGCCTAGCCTTCTATTTATACTTTACAAAATAGGCCTAAACATGGGTAAAACCCATGGGCCAACATACCAATCCTATTACATTATACCCCAAAACACAAAAAGGACCCAAAAGTGGTATGATATCCCTTGATCTCCGCTTCATCTTGTGCTCCTCCTTCGACAGGCTGTCGAAGTCCCAACATAGGTCAATATGACCAAGAATCTCCCAAAACTTGCTCAAGGGCCAACAGGCCCCCAACACTCACCTGTGATACATCCCAAGTCACTATGTTCTGATCAGTTCTACTTCGAAGGCCTTAATCTTGGCTCAAGCTGCTTCGACCTGTTGTTGTGAGACAACCTCTTTCTCGGTGAACTCCTGGATCACTGTGCCATTTACTGGCCCTTATAGGCATTGTTTTTCTACGTTAATGACCTGTTCTAGCTCTGCTCCTCGACTTTCAACCTTTGTAAACAGTTTTCATGCCTTATCTTGCACAGGTTGGAGCCATTGATTAACTTCCATAACTTTTCTCTGGATCGTATGGATCTACTACTAGTTTGTACGTTTCTCATGAGACCTCTTCATTCTATCTATAGCTCATAGAGATTTCAGTTGCACTTGTAGTGTGTCTACATGCTGCTTTGCTTCCTGGAGTTGCAACTCCAATGCCTGTAACTCTGGGTTCTCACTTAGGTTTTCATATGTTTAGGCGTTGCAGTTACTCAGCTGCTTGCACTCCAAGGAAAGAAATTTTAGTCTGTCAACTGCGTTGTGGGAAGTTGCTTCCCTTTTGTCTCTTACATCTTGAGGGGTCTCGGGAACAGTATGGAGTTCAAAGTCTGCTATGTGTTGCTGTAATTGTTGAATTACATCTTCGAGTTGTTCGAACTGCTAGGGAACTCTCTCTTCAGCCTTTACTTCGACGACTGTCATAGAGCAAAGTTCTCTGGTCACCCTTTCCTTTACTTCGAGTTGATTTGCAAGCAACTGTTCCCTTTCTTTATGCAGCTGTTACACATCAAAATTAGTCACTTTGATAGTGTCGCAAGTGTCATCATTACAAAGGTCGCAAGTGTTTCATTTTTATCACAAGTGTCACAAGTGTTAAAGAAAGCATACTACCATGATGCCTATGCCGTGCCTATAACGACATGAGAAGGACACTTGAAACACCTCAAACATTTTCTTTGGAAGAAGAGAAATGAGTCAACAGGATTATGAACCTTTTGCCATCTGAAAACACTCAAAAAACTAAGTTTTTGGAGGGGAGCACGCCCCTATACCTCTTCTGGGAGTGTTGGCGCTCCCCCTTACATTGTCTGGGAGCGTTATAAATCTTCTTTGGCCCTTATGAGGGAGAACTGGTGTCTTTAGGAGTGTTGGAACCCCCCTTAAGCCTATTAGGGAGCGCTATAGTGCTCTGAGTGCCATTTTGAGGGAGCGCTACCTATTCTGGGCAGTAGTTAAGTTGTTGAGATGAATGGGGGAAGGATCCTTTTACTCTTGGAAGACAGATGGATTCGAATCCCTGGTTCAGCCATGATCTTAGGGCAGATCCTCAAATGAAGGAGGTAAATCCTCAACTTCCCCAAGGATATCTCAAGTGGTTAGAGCCTCTCCAAGGCTATATAAGCAATCTTTCTCATGGTGAAAGGGGACTGGAAAAGGGAGAATCACACCAAACTTATGATCTTATAAGTGGTGTTGGAACAGAGATATTTTGGAAGCAAGAGACCTATGATATCATAGGGATAAATCGGTGAATCTATCATCATTCAGATCATGGATATTTTGAGCAAGGGGTAGACAAGGAGGACTCGACGAAAATGCTGCAATCCATCTACGGCTGTAAGCAATGTTTTGTCCTCATTAATATAATTTGCTTGGAATGTTTCTTTCTAATTTGTGTTCAATCTCACATTAATTTGTCTCTTTAGTAGATATACCTATTTCAGACTAATCTTGATAGAGTAGGAAGTGGTCGTACTTTGTTTGTCTACAGGGTTTATCGAGGAGCGAAAGATTGGAGCTCAATTCGGAGCGTGCAGGGACAAACACCGGTAAAAGGTACTTGTTTTCTCCTTCCTCTTCACACACTGGTCCACCTAGATCTAAAAGGAATTCAGTGACCATGATAAGCACTTTCTGTCTTAGAGTTAAGAGTCTAGCTCTTTGAGGAGATCTACCTGTCCGCAGGGAGATTTTCCTTCAACA
>JZKD02S0955573.1:815214-825989 GCA_000966675.3 Picea glauca | reverse complement strand
ATGTTGGCTCTAAGAAACTAGTTACTGTTAATAGTATTGGGAGTGTTGATGAGGTCAACAAGATTAAAATGAAGAATCCAAAACCCAAATTCCCTTGCAGCCTTTGTAAGGGTGAACACTTTCTGAGGGATTGCCTCGGTCTTACCCAGGTCTTAGAAATGTGGTCCTCCACGTCATTGGCCTCTTTCGTTCATGTCAATGATACCCCATCAACTAGTGATGTTCAGGTTGGTAAGAAGAAGCAATCTGTCAAGTTCCATTGCATGTTATGTAAAGGTAATCATTACTCTCACCTTTGTCCTCGCATGGACGAGGCTTCTTCTCTTTTGGCAAAACTTCAACTTCCAAAAGGTTATCGTAAGATTTCCTCCAACCCATCATTGGTTGATGGATTGGTCAATCCGGTTCCATCCTCGGTCATTCTGGTTGATCATGTGGTCAATCTAGTTTCCTCCTCGATTGAACCACGAACCCAAGTAGCTAATCCAATTCCGTCATCGATCAGTCCCACTCTTAATCAAAAGAGTGACACCGAAGTGGTTGATCTGTTTTCATCCTTGGTTGATCCCACTCTCCTCTTAGAGTGTGACACCAAAATGGTCGATCCATTTCCACCCGTCGACCCCATTCTTCCCTTGGAGGATGAAACTCAAGTGGTCAATCCAGTTTCACCATCGGTCGATCCCATTCCTCCATTGAGGAATGTCAAAGTGACTGATCCAGTCCCTTCCTCGGTCAGTCCCACTCTTCCCCTGAAGAGTGATAAACTGGTCTATCCAAGTCCACCATTAGTTGATCCGATCCAATCATTGGTCGATCCTACATCCTACTCCCCTTCTAGAGAGTAAACCCGATACTGCCCATGTTTTTCTCGTTAATACAGACTCTACTGTACCGGGGGGCATTCCTCCTTCTACCACGAAACCCCCTCCAAGTAATGACGCCATCCTTTTTTATTAGGGTGTGCTAACTAGACCTCGTCTTCCCTCCCACATTCCTTTCCAGATTACAGTACAGGTTCGTGGTCGGGATTTTCCTCAAACGCTGATAGATGAAGGTGCGTCCATTAGTATTTTGTCTTATGTTGCTTGGTACTCTTTGGGTTGTCCGCAGCTTGCACCGGTTACATAGAATATGTTAGATTTTAACAGAAGAACTAGTCAACCTTTAGGGATCCTTCCTCAGTTTCCTATAACTTTGGGAGGGAAAACTATCTTTATCGACGTCATGGTAGTCCGAGACCCCTTGGATTTCGCTTTACTCCTTGGGCAGGATTATGTCTATGCTATGAAAGCTATTGTATCCACCCTTTTCCGTGTGATATCTTTCCCTCACGATGGAAGGATTGTGACTATTGATCAACTTTCATTCATAGGCCCCGAATGGGTTACCTCCCTAAGTGGTTCCTATATGTAGACAATATCTCCCCCGCCGCATGTCAATTATGTGGCGTTGTCTCCCATGACCTCAACTTCTGATGATTTGGATTCGGTAGTTGACATGGTGATTTCTTCAGTAGGATTATTGGAGCCTGATCTCCTTACTCATATCGCAACCCTCGACATGTGTCCCTTCTTGAGTGATTATCTTCCATCCAGCGAAGATCTCCTGGAGGCCATGACCACGTTTTATCCATTGACATGGTACCCTTCTAGAGCATTATCCTCTTGGAAGCCATGATCAAGAAGAAAACATGAGCATAGTTTCTCTTCTCTATCGCAAGCTCATTAAAAAATGAAACAGAGGCTCTGAGCATATTTCTTCTCCTGTGTCAAGCTCGTTAAAAAATAAACTTCTCTTGAACCTTCTTTTCATCCACCCTTCTCCTTTTTCTCATCTACTAGAGAAATTGGTGACAACCTTAGAGTCGGTGAATTAATTGAAGCTTGGAGGGAATGTCTCCATCCTTTCCTGATCATTCTACAGTTAAGCCACTAGCTTTCAAGCTGGGGGCATACCGAGCTTAGTCTTTGTTCTTTTTCGTGCTCGTAAATACATGAGAATGCATCCAGGCAGACTTTTATATCTTTCTTGGACCTGTATGGATACACGAAAAAGGAACCCCCTGGAGTCTCCTTTAAGCTCTTTTCAGACTCTCTAAACATGAATCTTTTAACGAGTGGGAAAGGAGCAACTGATATTTTTCTTCATCGAACTTTACCTGGAGGGTGAGCTTTTCTTGTTTTGCAGTACTGCGCTTCTCTAGAAGGTATTCCCGTGCTTGTGCTAAATCCTGAGTAGCTTGTGCTATCTCCTCTTGTTCTCGTCGAAGGTGAGCTTCGATTGTATCAACGATCCGATGGAGTTGAGCTGGCTCATCTCCCAATTCTAGTGTTCCCAATGGCGAAGGCACAGTGGAAATTGCATGGCTAGACTATAGTGGCTACTGCATCCCTTGGAGTTCAACCTTGATCCGACTCTATATCTCTTCCTGCTGAGCTTCTTACTGTTCTTCTATTTCTAGTGAAGCATCATTCAATGCTGTGATGATGAATTCAAAGTCATCTGAGGTGAGGGTGGTCTGCATTTTAGTCATAGATGTATTTGATTTCTTCCTAGAAGAAGGTTTTGGAGGGGAAACCTTCCTTTTCTTCGAGGGGTCCTCCTTGTGTCTAGGCAATGTAACCTTTTCTTTCTTCTATTCAACTTTTGCACCATCTATCTCTTCGCCATATCCTCCTTAATCTCCTGAGATGGAAGCAGTCTTCATGGATGCATTGTCTAAATCGTGGACCTCTTCGGTCTTCTTTATCTTGCTAGGTCCAGGTGTATCATGCGCTGCTTCTGGATTGTCTAAGTCGGACATCTCCATAGGGTCTCCTGGAATGAGGAGGTCCGTCGACTAGTCCTTGGTGATCTCCTCAAAGTCCTCCTCCATCAGCTTGTAGTAAGACTATAGCTATTCCTTGTGCTCGTCATCTCACGCTGTGATATAGATGAAATGGCAGTTCACACTGAACTTCATTAAAGGTCTGAAATGGTGGAGAGTGTTTGGGGTTATACGTGGCTTAGACTGGATGGTTGTTTTCAACTAGTTGTAATATGTGTGGAACATGGCATTCAACTACCATTGCTTGTTCATGTCGCTAGAGTACCATAGCGTACTGAACTTTGTAGCCAGAGGTTCAAAGGGATCGATGTCCGGGAAGGTCGCACCTTCCGACATCTCCCATGCGATAAAAACGACCAGTGTAAGAAGCCAACTGAAGTGGAATTCATATCCTTGATCTTGCTCTTCCTTGCAATCCAGTTCCAACTGGTTCACGAGGTACTTCTCCCAAATCATTTGTAGCATCGATCGAATGGTTATAATATCCCCAATGGCTATATTGCTTGTCCATGGCAAAGTGCCATGTGTCGTTGTTTTGATATCCCGATGAAGCTCTAATTCTACAAATTTTTTGTCTGCGAAGTTCCCTCGGGAACCTTTTGCAACTTAGATCTCTTATTACTTTGCTTTCTAGTCTTCTTTCTAGCGAGCTTCATCTCAGTAGTTAATTTTCCATTCTGATTCTTATCTTTTGTGGTCTTAGTTACTTCGCATTATTGAGATTCTCTCCTAGGAATCAGGGGTAACACCTCTTCTTTATCCGAGATAGGTACTTCAGTCTCCAGTGAGTCTTATAATGTTCTTGCAGCTTCGACATCTGGGTTTCTAGTGTTAAATAGCTTCGATATGTTCTCTTGTTCTTCAATCAAGTGTGCAATCCTTCTAGTCATGAAATCTCTTAACTCATGTTTCTTCTGCTCCAAGACTTCTTCTTCTTTCTTTCGACTGGCTTGATTTCTGTCAATCCAAGGTTTTCCTATTAACATGGTAAACGGGGCGCGGTCTTCAAAAAATTTAATAATCTCAAAATGTTCCTCCGTCGAAGTTCCATTGATAGTCATAGGTATCTAGGCAAGCCTTCCACACAGGTTTACCAATTTTCCTCTGAATAACCCTATTCCTCCTAATGAGGGAGTCATAGCAGGCCTCGCTATAGCTTCCCAAGTTCTCTCGGTCATGAAATTCACCTGTGTTTCCTCATATAGAATAGAATCAATGTCGAAGTCTCCTATTCTTGCTTTGATACATTCTTTTCCTTTGAAGATCTCTAATAATCTGACATGTCGATGGTTATTCAAGGTTTCTTTTATCTGTAGCAATGCTTTCTCGGATCCTTTCTGGTATTCTACCACAATCTCAGTTTCTGGATCTACCTTAGGGTTCTCTTGATTCAAATTCATTCTTTCAATATTAGCAATCATTCTAGGGAAATCCAATACTTCATGGTCTAGATCCTTACAACAGAGGCAACTAGGTCTTCTACCAGGGCATTCCTTAGCCAGATGTCCCGGTCTTCTGCAACTGTAACAGAGGGTTAATCCTCTCTTTATTTTAAATGATCCCCAACTTCTTCTATACCGCACACTAGGATCATGGTAGCTAACCTGTAACAAATTATTTCTAGGATCTTGCATCCACTCATTAGTCCAAACATTCTTTCTATGCATAGATATAACATATCGTTCACTATTCTTATCATATTTACTCATATCAAATCTTCTTTCATTTGTTAATACCCTAGTTTTCAAGCTAGGACAGATCCTATAAATCATACCTAGATCCATACTCTAGAAGCAAACAATTCTACTTATCTTACTTCTACAGAGCACAAAGCTTCCAGATCTAAAATTTTTAACTATTCTTACTTTTATCAGAGCACAAAGCTTATGGATCTTACCTCTTTTTAATCAAGAATTCCCACTTTTACCTTTATTAGGGCACAAATATTCCAGATCTTACCTCTTTTCTTCAGATCCTATATCGTATCTTCAGATCACGCTTCTTTCTTTAGCACAGAGCTTTATAAATCAAGTAGAATATTGCGTGCTAGGGCACATATCCACGCACATTGATTTCACAATTTCAGGATGAATCTTTGCACATTGCTTCTTCTTTCTCAGTTCCCAACAATAACAGTTCAGGTCCCGGTACTGCACTCTTCAGCAGTAGATCTATGCACAAAAATTCTTATTTCTTTACTTCAGTTCCCAACAATCACAATTTCAGGTCCCGATACTGCACTCTTCAGTAGTATATCTATGCAAAAAACTTCTCTTTTCTTTACTTTAGTTCCTAGAAATCACAGTTTTAGGTCCCAACAATGGAACCATTTTTTGTCACAGGGGCAGACCTAGGGTTCAATGCTACAACAACGCACCAACAAATCCCTAACTACCATCCCTTTCAGCAACACCTGCGAAGAAATGAAGATTCACTCGAGCTAGAGGAAAGGGTGGTTGCATCACTCAGGTGTTTGCAACCTTAGTTGGGACACATATCTGTGACTCTAACACTTAATAAATCACTTAGCACTGTCAATTCCTCAATATGAAAGCAATATCCACTTCACTAATAGAATAGATCTTCACAGTACTCACACTAATCTACTGTATTCAAGCACTTAGCATAGGAAAATAGATCAGATCGAGTAGATCAAGCACTGAATATAACCATATAGATTAGATATAACATTCTCACATCTAATAATCACAAAACATAAGTAGATTGATCTAAATACATCCAAGCACTTAGCAAATAACATGTAAATCACATAAGACAAAGCACAAAGAATCATAACACAGGATTTACGTGATTCACCCCCACCCTAGGGCTACATCCACCAACTCTTCTTCTTTATACTCTTTAGAAAATCAGTTACAAGCACAAAGACTCAAAACCCTTACTCCTCACAAGAAAAAAGATCTACGCAACTCACTAGATCCTTCTTCCTTGTGTTACAGCACAAAGCCTTCTACAGTCTCTCACAATGAATTTCACTCAGCTCTACAAGTCTTACACAGAATGCACAAAGCCCTTACAATTCACACTAGCACTTAGTATTTAGAACTTAGCTTATTGGCCTACTAGTTCTCTTTCTACATTCCCTAGCCTTCTATTTATACTTTACAAAATAGGCCTAAACATGGGTAAAACCCATGGGTTGGCATCCCAATCCCGTTATATTATCCCCAAAAACCCAAAAAGGACCCAAAAGTGAGATGAGATCCCTTGATCTTCGCTTCATCTTGCGCTTCTCCTTCAATAGGTTGTCGAAGTCCCAACATAGGTCAATATGACCAAGAATCTCCCAAAACTTGGTCAACGGCCAACACCCCCCTTGGGTCATAACACATGCCATCCCTGCAACATGGCTAATTGTTTGTAATGAAAGATCCTTTGAATGCTTGGAATTATAGGCATGTGCCTCAATATATTATGAGGACCATGCTCCTTACCCTTTTTTTAATTTATGGTACATGTCATGCCCACATTTTGGAAATTATCTTTGTTTGCATATTCATTTCTATATAGAATACAATGATTCATACATGTGTGGTATGATATGTATTGAACACCCAACATTTTCAGCATTTTCTTTGCTTCAGTGTATCTATTGGGAAAGAAATTATCACTAGGAAGTAACTTATCTTTGAGTAACTTGCAATTAGTGGCAAATAGAAATGTACAATGTCATTAAGCATGCATAAAATCAACCATTTTCTTCCTTCATTGGGTGACAATATTCCTTAAACAAATAAGGGACAAAATGGTTAGTTACCTTAAAAGTGTCGAGAAACATGTGTCTAACATACCATAAATTGATTTCAAGTTGTATAGTAACATTTTTGTCCCTAGTTGGGTAGACCTTGACCCCTCTACTACTCAACCAAAGAGAGGGGTGGTGGAAGAAGATTTCAGGATTTCAAACAAGGAACCCAGAAACTAAGAAGGTAGTGTATAGTCAAGATGTGGTATTTAGAGAAATCAAAGATGTCAAATATGAATCCCTACAAAAGGAGGAAGAACCAGATAAAATAGAGTTTGAGTTGAAGAATGATGAATCAAACTCTACAAAATAACAAGAATCAGAAGAAGAATATCTTCATACTCCAGTATTGAGGAGATCGGTTCAAGAAAGAAGGAAACCATAAAGGTATACTCCACCTGATTTTCATTCAAGTTTTAATTTGTCTATTATTGATGATGATCCTAGAGCTATTAGGGAGGCAGTGGATTCAAAGGATGAAAAGCTCTGGAAAAAGTCCATGGTTGAAGAAATGGAAGCCTTGTTGTTGGGAAATAGTACCCTACGGACTAACAAGCTAGGGCTAAACTTTCATGCAAATCATGACCCCTAAGAAATCACTTTTAACCTACCACCCCAAACCTAAAACCCTTTTTCACATGGAAACATGGAAAGAACCTACTAACCTTTTTACTTATGTTTGGTGTAGATCCTCCGTTGTGCTTTATCCGCTTGCTTCTGCTGCTCCTTCTAAAGACAATCCTGTAATCAATACAAAACACTACGCATGCATGCTATTTTTCTACTAGAGGGTTAGAGATTAAGCATAAATCGAATAAAACATATAAAACTCGTGCATTGGGACGGGAAAAGTATTCTTTTATTAATCTCAAGATGAATCAACTTACAATAATAATAGAGATCGACCACCATTCCTTGATCCTGATCCTGGGCTCCTCCTCTTCTTTGTCCTCCAACTACTTTGCTTGAATTCTCCTTAAGCTTGAGGAAAGGATAAAGGGTTGGGACAGACGGATTCAACAATTGGGCAGAGTTTCTTTGCTATGATTTTCCTCCTCCAAATAGTACCCCTAACCCTTCTTTTATAGGCTAGAAGGAGCTAGGGTTTTGGATGAACTCTCGGCCATGCATGGCTGGGGGTTTCAGTTAACTGACCCATAGTTTTTTTCCCCGTCGGCATCTTTCCTGTTTTTTCGCTTTGTTAGGTAAACACGGGCTATAGTAGGCCAGCCAGCGTTGCAACGCGTGCAGTAGTAGGCCTGCCAGTGTTCCAACGCGCTCAGTAGTGGGTTAGGGCGCGAGTTACTTGATTTAAGAGGATTTTCAAGAGTTTGTTCAGCATGGTTTTGGAAAGGAAAGGATATGAGTTGGCCTGATGCCAGGTAAGCATGTGTGGTGCAATTTAGGGTTATAACAAGCCTTGGACAAGAATGAGGCTTGTGATATAGTGGATCTTTCTACTGAAATAAATTCCATTGGCATAAAATGGGTATTTAAGAAGGAGATAAATGCAGAAGGCAAACTGGAGAAATACAAAGATCAGTTAGTAGAAAAATGTTATTCCCATGTAGAGGTAATTGACTTCGGTGAAATTTTTTCTCCTATTGCCAAGTTAAATTCTATCATATTTATTTTATTTTTTGTTGTTTTATTTGATTTTGAAATAGAACAGATTGATGTGAAGAAAACATTCCTACATGGAGATCTAGAAGAAGAAATCTACATGAAGCAACCAGAAGGATTTGTTGAGATGGGAAATAAAGAGTTAGTATGCAAGCTGAAAAAGTCTTTATATGGGTTAAATCAATCACCAAGGAAGTGGTATCAAAAATTTGATACTTGTATGTTGGGACTTGGCTTCACAAGGAGCAAATAAGATCACTGTGTGTATTTCAAATTAATCGATGATCATCTTATTTACTTGGTCTTGTATATGGATGATATTTTGCTAATAGGAAACAAAAAGGAGATTATTCGGGATGTGAAAACTCCTTTGTCCTCTAAGTTTTACATGAATTACCTTGGTGCTAGAAAATTCATTTTAGGCATGGAAATTAAAAGAGATCGCTCAAATAGAAAACCCTAGTCAAATAAAAGGAAATATCTCGAGACAATTTTGCATAGGTTTAATATGCAAGAATGTAAACCAATCAAGGTTTATCAATGTACAAGAAAAAAAGAAGAGGAAGAGGACATGTCTCATTTTCCATATGTTTGTGTGGTTGGAAGTTTGATGTATGCAATGGTCTGTACTAGACCGAACATTGCACATGTAGTGGGAATGTTTTAGCAGGTATATGTCAAAACCAAAGAAGGAGCATTGGACAACAATAATGAGTGTTTTTAGATATTTGCATGGAACTACTAGTTATGGATTGTGCTATAAAGGATGAATGGAATTGGATAGAGTGTTGGACATACATGGATTTTTTGATGCAGATTGGGATGGAGATATGGATCACAGAAAATCTACAAGTGGGTATGTGTTTAACCTATTTGGAGGAGAAATCAGTTGGATGAGAAAAATGCAGTATGTAGTGGCACTCTCAACTACAAAAGTTTAATACATGGTAGCCACTCATGCAAGAAAGGAAGCAGTATGGTTACAAATATTTTGTTCAGGTATTGGGTTGGTACAACAAGATATAAGGATAGATTGTGACAGTCAGAGTGTGTTCTTCCTAGCGAAGAACCCACCTTATCATTCAAAGACAAATAATATTGATGTTCAATATCACTTGTTGATATACATGGTTGAAGAAAATAAGGTGTTGTTGATGAAGGTGGATACTTTGAAGAATGTTGGAGATTCATTAACAAAATTTGTCAGCACTGAGAAGTTCTCTTGGTGTAGAGAATCTATGGGCATTGTTTCATTGGATTATTGACTATGTAACCTCGTAACCCATTGTATGAAAATAAAACAACAAGTGGGACAACGTGTGGGGGGTTACAGAGGGGTGTAACCCATTTTTATTAAGGTTGGTTTTCATTTATGTCAACCCTTGAAGAAATTTGGAGAACCTAGGTTTGGGTAATGGACCCAAGTTTGTTTTATGGATAACCGTATAAGTTTTGATATATTTGTAGGTAATACTATTATATATGGATAATACATGTCATTCCATTTCCAGTGGTATGTGGAACATCACATAACTCCTCATGGTTAGAGAGTTATGGCCATGTGAAGTTGGAGAACCCTCGTGAGTCATCTAGAATCCCCAAAAGGTCAAAGTAGTCAAATTGGTTTAAGAGTTTTTTAGAAGTTAAATAATAAAGTGAAGTGATGAGTGTATTATAATTCAAATTTAATACAAAAGAAATTATTTAAATAATAAATTTAATGGAGAAATTACTGAGTTGACAAGTGGTTAGAAGTGGGTTAGACCTGAAATAAGGAAAGTGGTTTAAGATGGTTAGAATGTAACCCCTTTAGGTAAAGTGAAGTGATGAGTGTACTGTAAGTCAAAGTGAATACAAAATAAATTATTTAAATAATAAAGTTAATGGATAAAATACTAATTGGACAAGTGGTTGGAAGGTGGTTAACCCTAAAATAACGAAAGTGGGTTAAGATAGTTAAAAGGTAACCCCTTGAGGAAGCTACATGAAAGTATAAATAAGAGGTAAGGCTCTCTCATTTTAAAACAAAATTGATCATATTGAATACCTACAGGTGACTGAGGTAACCAAAGGATATCTAAGCCGAATTTCAGAGCGAAGGTGAAGTAAAGAAGGTCGAAATTCAAGGGAGGATAACTTCTTTTGATGATGCTTTCTAAGATCCATACAAGAAATATTTTGTGTAGGTCATGCTATACAAGTTCTCTCTCTAGAATAGGCCATAATTCAACAAGGTTGGTGCATGTTTGATGCACTTCTTTATGGTACAAGCTAATTACAGGTTGAGGCACAGGTTGATGCATGGTTGATGCATGGTTCAGATTTATTGGTATAGGTTGTTTGGTCTAGGTTGATTGATTGGTACATGTTTACAACAATATATCTCACATTTCTAGTGTGACAGTGGTTCCATCATTCTACTTATATTTCAGGGCGATTGGACGGGGCAAGGACAGGTGGTTGTAGCCACCTTTTGGTTTTAGCCGGAGAACATAGGGAGTTGTAGCCTCCTTCTGGTTGTAGCCAAAGAATTGGGGAGTTGGAGCTTCCCTCAGG
>JZKD02S0955573.1:785975-799329 GCA_000966675.3 Picea glauca | reverse complement strand
AGGGTTTGTGGCTAGTCCTGAAACTAGTCTAAAACATGTGTTTCGGGTAAAAACGTCATAACTTATTCAGAACAGATCCAAATTAAGTAAGACCAAATGTGTTGGTTAGAGTGAAATCTATAGTATTCTGTGTAAAATTTTCAGATCCATACAACAAATATTCTGTGCGGGGCACGCTCTACAAGTTATCTCTTAAGAATAAGCCATAATTCAACAAGGTATGCCATTTTTTCTATAACTCCTTTTCTGAGAAGTTCCAAGTAGTGACACTTGGAGGGATTGCATAAAACACACTGAAGAACGTTTTGTACTATTTTTAGATCTTTATTCATTACATGTACATAGTTATGATTATTTCAAGTTAGGGTTGTTGACCAATACAAAACTAGTCATGTGAGACTAAAAAAAAGTTTGATGAAAATGCTAGTCTTTTGTTTTTAAATTTAAGGAAGGTTTGCAGGTATGTGATCATATACACCAGGTCTATTACAAAGTTACAAATCAGATTTGGATGATGAAATTGATGAGGTATTTTGGTTGAGGTACATGGTTGAGACAAGTAGTTGATGAGTTGACACATACATGAGGTGTATAGTTGATGATATTGGTACATCTTGACGAGTAGTTGATACATGATTGGTACATACATGGTACATGATTGGAGGCACTTGTTGTTGGAGAAATTTCTATTTTCGGCACACTAGTTTAGTGGGAGTTAACTGACTAGTTCTATTTTAGAATTTCTAATCTTAGACCATCATTATTATGCATGCATTCCTAATTATAGGATGTCATTGCCTATATGAATGAAGATCACTCACTCATTGATAAGATCATAATATGCATTGATTCTCATTATTCACAGTGTATCTCTCTTCCTTTTCTTGATAAAATTTGTTTGTGCATGCTTTAGCTAGATGTCCTTTGTAGGTTTCCATGAAACACTGACATGGTATCAGAGCTATGTTGCTTGGAGAAAGCCAGATAAGCCAAAGAAAAGGAAAATTGGAGTTTTGGCGAGCTAAATCTATGGTCGTACCTTTCAGCAGTGATTTCTCCCAAAATATTAACGTTTTGAGGAAATGTATTGCATGGGAAGTAAATCGATCCATTCTACAAGTGGTTTTGCAACCATTTGGCAATATTTTCACCGTTTGTTCAAAAAGTAAGACATAAGATAGCCTCCTGAAACTGATACAAATCTGTGGTCATACATGTCTACAGTGATTGCTTCCAAAATATTAAGTTTTTGAGGAAATGACTAGAGAGGGAAGTAAATCGAACCATTCTACAAGTGGGTTTTCAACTGTTTGGCAAGATTCCTCACCATTTTATCATAAAGTAAACCAGAAGATAGCCTCTTAAAACTAATACGATTCCGTGGTCATACATTTCTACAATGATTGCTCCCAAAATATTAAGCTTTTGAGGAAAGGACTCATGGGAAAAGTAAATCGACCCATTATTCAAGTGGGTTTTAAATCATTTGGCGAGATTCCTCACAGTTTGCTCAGAAAATATGTTGGAAGATCATCTCTTGAAACTGATACGAATTTTCACTTAAGGTGCCCTTTCTGTCATGATTTCTTAATTTTTCACTTGCAGATTGAGAGTAAACTTTTAGGGGTTCTTAGAAATAGTGGGAGAGATGGATATGACAACTATTGTATAGTTAAACTTGGTGGTAATCCTCACACCATACAATATTTGATTGGAAGCCCAAGGCAAAATTCCAACTCAGAAGGAAAGGATTGTATAATTTGACGATGGCAATAGAAACAGATTCTACATCAGCGATTGAGAAGATGAGATGGGTGAACTGTAAGGATGAGGCCACATGACTACTTCTTGAGTTAATCTCCACTGATCTATGGTTTCATGTTGTCACATGCAAGACTCCAAATGAGATCTGGACCACCTTGGAAAGACTCTTTGGAAAGCAGGATGAGATGCGAGGTCATATGCTTGAGTTAGAGTTGAATACCTTAGACCCTAAAAGTTTTGATAATATACAAGATTTATTTACTAAATTTAAATATTTGATTTTTAGCTTGGGTGAATGTGGTATTAACAAGTCTACACAAGAGAAACGAACTTATTCTAACAATCTTGGCCAACCTAGGACTATAATACGATGTATATTTCTTCAATTTCCATTCTGGCAGATTTCTTTTTGGAACAAATTGGAAAATGCCTACATTGGCTTAGTTCATTGATTCTCTTACACAAGAGCAAACAAAACTCATACAGATGGGCCTCATGAAATATCCCAAAGCAAATGCACTCACCATGCATGATGGAAAAGGGTCATCCAAATAGAATGGGAAGGAGGGATATTCCAAACCCTTTAATGATTCTTCAGGTTCCAAAGAATCTTCATATTCAAAGAAGAAGAAGAAGGGAAAGAAATGCACTTACTGTAATAAACCGAATCATGAAGAATCCACATGCATGAAGAAACATATCAATCTTATGGAACAGACACTTCAATAGAACAACCTTGGAAACTTCATTCCAGAGGGAGCCGAGAAGAAGAAGGAAGAAGATACTGATCCTAAGAAAGGTAATCATCATGCTCTGGTTGCAATTAATTCCTCATCTGATTCATGTACTATAGATTCTGGTGCATCCCATCATATGGTAACGAAAGATGAAGTATTCTCTTCTTTGATTCCATGCTCAAGACCCCCTATTCTCATGGGGGATGATACTCCAATAGCAGTAGCAAGAGAAGGGAGAGTGGAACTCCACGATGGCAGTTTTGAGAATGTTTTACATGTTCCAAAGCTTTCTATGAATATGCTCTCATTTTATAATATCACTCAAAAAGGTAAAAAGGTTGAATTTACATCAGATTGAGTTTCAGTAATTGACATGCATGACAATTCCATTATTGCAATTAGTGAGGTGGATCACAAGTCAAGGTTGTATAATTCACTAAGTTTTCTGACAATGAATCATCTTTTCTACTTACACATAAGGAGAGTACTTTGCATACACCTCCAGTGAAACATGCATATACTCTTGTGCTTCCATCAGTTTCAGACATTAGATATGATTCCATACACACAGATTATGTACATGGAAATAAGAAAGTAGTATATCCAGATAAGAAGCCAACATTGAAGCTTCAACAGATGACCAAGAAGGCACAGTTCACACTTCAGGAAACAGGAAACCTTGCAGGGAATCCATTGGATTGAAGGAGGATTTAATCTCAGCATAAGGATCCTTCTCATGTGTTTTCATCTTCAGAACCTGCGATGCTCGTGCATTTCTATATGGTTCAATCTACTGATCCACAAAACTACAATAGGGTTGTGAGAAATCCATTATGGAAGTTTCCATGTAGAAGGAGTATGACTCACTCCTATAGAATCAAACTTGGAATCTAGTTCCACTTCCACTAGAAAGGAATATTTTCAAGTGCATATGGGTGCATAGGATCAAGAGGTACAAGGCCCAACAAGTTGCCAAAGGACTTCATCAGATCCATAAATATTTCTACATCTTCACGAATACTTTCAGTGAGTAGAAGTTTCATACTTTGCGGGATCGTCTTGCAGTGAAGAACACAATTTCCTAGCAGCTGCCATTTTCTTCCTTTGATACATCACCTTTTGAGGGGGGGTTTTGTTCCCACATGGTTTTCCCTCTTTCCTCGTTTTTATTCAGTGTTCATTAGTTTCATTGTACATGAGTACCTAAAATGGCCTAGTAGTCGGGACTCATTTTTTACTCCAGAGTGATGTTCAGGGGGGTGTTGGAGAAATTTCTATTTTTGGCACACTAGTTCAGTGGGAGTTAACTGACTAGTTCTAATTTAGACTTTCTAATCTTAGACCATCACTATTATGCATGCACTCCTAATTATAGGATGTCATTGCCTATACGAGTGAAGATCACTCACACATTGATAAGATCATAATATGCATTGATTCTCATTCTTCATAGTGTATATTTCTTCCTTTTCTTGATAAGATTTGTCTGTGCATGCTTTAGCTAGATCTCATGTGCAGGTTTCCATGAAACACTAACACTTGTTAGTATTATTGTTGACATATGGTTTATGGATGATGTAGCATACTTGTATTGGTATATTATTAGAAGCACATATTGATCTTGGTGATGATTATGAGTTGTTGTGTTATGCTTGGTTGATGCACATCTTTGAGAGTTATCTTTCCAAGTAGATCTGATTTGGTTGATAAGATTGATGAGACAAGTTTTTTGGACAAGTTGTTGTGACATGCTATTTGTATAGGTTTGGTGCATGGTTTATGCACTTGTTCATGGTACAAGTTGAGCAATAGGTTTGGTGCATGGTTGATGCACTTGTTAATGGTACAGGTTGAGGTACAAGTTGGTGCATGGTTAATGCACTTGTTTATGGTACAAGTTGAATATAGGTTGTTTGGTACAGGTTGGTGTATGGTTGATGCACTTTTTTATGGTACAGGTTGAGGTACAGGTTGGTGCATGGTTGATGCATGGTTCAGTTTATTGGTACAGGTTGTTTGGTTCAGGTTGATTGGTACAGGTTTACAACAGCATATCTCACAATGATAGTGTGACAGTCGTTCCATCATTCTACTTCTACGTTAGGGAGGTTGGGCAGGGCAAGGAAAAGTGGTTATAGCCACATTCTGGTTGTATCCGAATAACATAGGAGGTTGTACCCTCCTTCTAGTTGTACCCAAAGAATTGGGGAGTTGGAGCTTCCTTCGGGTTGTAGCCTGAGAAACTAGGGGGTTGGAGCCTCCTTCCAATTGCAGCTGGAAAACAAAGGAAGTTGGTGCTTCCAATGAATGTAATTATTAAATACACATTAGAAAAATGATTCTGTTTTTTTCTCTCGCTTTTGGTTTCCATGTAAAACATTGGTGTACTGTGTATGTGTGTGATTGCTCCTTTGTTCATTTTTTATTTACTCTACAACTATTGGATGATAATGTTACATTGACATAACACTTGCATTTTATGGTGAAAAAGGATTAAATTGCACTATTAATGATTCACCCACCCTCTTAGTAATCCAACACCCCCCCCCCCTCTCAGTAATCCAACAATTGGTATCAGAGCAGGTTCCTTCAGAAATCAGTTTAACCACTGAAAGGTATATCATGGAGAGAAAAAACTTGTATAAAAATGGAATACCATAGTTTCATGGGCAGAAGTATACATTTTGGAGCATAAGGATGAAGACATATATACAGGCACAAAGATTTGAAATTTGGCAATCAATTGTAGATGGATACAAAGTACCAACAATTCCACCAACAAATGGCAAAGTAGTGAAAATCAGTCAGAATAATTCCAAAGCCACAAATGCACTTATGAATGG
Source organism: Picea glauca (assembly GCA_000966675.3). Classification (NCBI taxonomy): domain Eukaryota; kingdom Viridiplantae; phylum Streptophyta; class Pinopsida; order Pinales; family Pinaceae; genus Picea; species Picea glauca. The sequence continues at coordinate 793,985 of JZKD02S0955573.1, read as the reverse complement.
TCTTGGTGAAACAATATTCACCAAATTTGCACATTGTAAATCCACTAAAGATATTTGGGACAAACTTCGAAATATTTATGAAGGAGATTCAAAATTCAAAGCAACAAAGCTTCAAATTTACAAAGGTTAGTTCGAACAAATAAAGATGAAGGAAGATGAGAATATTGTAGCTTACTTATTTTGAGTCGATGAAACAGTAAATGCAATCATGGGATTGGGAGAAGAAATTCAAGAATCTGTAATCATTCAAAAGGTACTAAGATCTCTTCCTATGATATTTTACTCTAAGATATCAACACTAGAAGAAAGAATAGATCTAAACTCAATAATCATGGACGACCTACTTGGAATCTTCACAACATATGAAATGAGAACTGAAAAGGAAAATCCATATGTAAAAGAAGCAGCCTTCAAAGCATCGAAAAGATCAAAGAAAATGGGAAAACAACAAGAAAAATAACATAGCAACAATAGTTACGTCTCAGAAGATGATGAAGAAGTGGACAACTTTGTCAAAAGACTAAACAAGGGAACCAACGACAGGTATAGAGGTAAGATTCCTTTAATTGTTTTTAATTTTGATGGTATTGATCATTTTTCTAACAAATGTCATCATAAGAAAAAGAGAAATGACGAAGATTACTCAAAAATCAAACAAACATATAAAGGAAAAACAACCACAAAGAAAAGTTTCAAGAAAAGATCATGCACAAAAGAAGACATCTCATCATTAGATGAAGATGAAGTCAGTGACAATGAGACAGAAAGAGTTCTATTCATGGCAGTAGAAGACTCTGATAGAGAAGACTCCGAAGAAGAATATGAAGAAGCCGAAGAAGAATATGAAGACGTCGAAGAAGAAATTGAAGAGGTAGAAGTTGACTACCAAGAGGAATTGTTGAGTGCCATAGAAGTTATCAGAAGAGAAAAGAGGAAAAATAAGAAGCTACAAGTGGAACTAGACAAGAAAGAAGACACTCGGGAATTAGAACAAATGATCACATATTTGAAGGTTCAATTTGAAGAAGATAAAAGAATTGAAGAAGCACTCAAAGAACAACTAGAAGGAAGAGACATGATCATTGAAAATTTGGAAGCAGAGATTGTCACATTAAGAATGGATCTTCAAAAGAAAAAATATGCATAACAACTCAAAAGTTTTGAATGACATTATCAACAGTCAAAGGCCTAATCATGACAAGTCCAGACTTGGATACAATCAGACATAAAATGGATAAATCTCCAAAACAATAGAACAAGAAACATATCCAAAAAGATATGTAGAAACAATCAAAGGGGATAGGAAGGTATGTAGAGAAAATTATAGGGACACTCCTCTACCGAGAAGATTCAGATTTCAAAATCAATGACTGATAGAAACAGATAGGTATCAGGAAGAAGAAGAATTCATAAGAGCACCTCCTTTCAGAAGATCTTCAACTCCCAGGTATGAAACTATCTTTTTTGGTTTATGTTATGCATGTAATAATTTTGGAAATAAAGTTGTGAATTGCAAAGCTAACAACAGGAACATAAACAACTTTGAAAGTCATACACAAAAGGGTTATCCAAGAAGACCTAGTGAAACACAAATAAGAAGTTACAACAATTTTGAATCATTAATCACTGAAGTGGAATGCTACAAGTGTAAAAAATTTGGACAGATGGACAAAGATTGCATAATGACAATCCCTCCTAGAGAACCACAACAGAACAACAACAATCACAAATAGGAACCTCAGAAAAGGACATGGATAAAAAGGAAGAATCAATACAACAATGAAGAATGCACACTCTCTCTACAACTAAGCAGAAGAAACATGTTTGGTACGTTGATAGTGGTTTTTAAAAACACATGATATGTGATAGATACAAGTTTCTTACATTAAGAAAGAAAAGATATGGATCAGTCTCCTTCGGAAATGATGATTCAACTAAAGTCTAAAATCATTGGAAAAGGCACAGTCATAATTGGGAAGAAGAATACAAAAGAAGAAAATGTTCTACTAGTAGAAGATATGAAACATAATCTTCTAAGTGTGAGTAAAATGTGTGACCAAGGTCATAAAGTTACTTTTGATTCACAAAAGTGCGAGATAAGAAAAGAAGGTTCAGGAAAATTGATCGCTACAGTTGTGAGAACTTCAAGCAACACATATGTGTTAAGTGAAATTGGAAATGAAAAGTGTTGTCTAGGAAAGGAAGATGAAATTTGGATATGGCATAGAAGAATGGGTCACATACATTTTGATAACCTTGTCAAAGTCATAAAAATAGAAGTAGCCAGAGAAATGCCCCAGATCACAAAACCAACCAACACTTTATGCAAGCATTGTCAACAAGGAAGGAAAACAAAGACCAGGTTCAAATAAAAGGAATATTCAACAACAAGACCACTGAAAATTGTGCATACTCATCTAGTTGGAACGACTACAATAAAGGGTTTAAAAGGTGAGAAATACTTTATGTTATTATTTTATTATTATACAAGAATGACTGTAGTTTTCTTTCTCAAGAATAAGTCAGAAGCTTTTGAAAACTTCAAGATCTATAAGGAAATGATTGAAAATGAAATGGATTCAAAAATTAGATGCTTGAGATATGATAATGGAGGAGAGTTCACTTCAAAGGAATTTATGGACTACTACAACCATGGAATAAAAAAGAAATTCTCTGTTACTAGGACACCTCAACGGAATGGAGTTGTTGAAAGAAAGAACAGGACAGTACAAGAAATGGCTCGAACAATGCTAATGGATTCTAAATTGAAATATATTTTTTGGACACGGGAAGTGAATACAATAGTTCACCTTCAAAGCAGTGTAATGCTCAGAAACAACACTGACAAAACTCCCTACAAGCTATGGAAAGGAAAACCAACAAATGTGAATCACTTCATAGTTTTTGGAAGCAAATGCTACATCAAAAGAGAAGATGGAAGAATGGGAAAGTTTGACTCTCGTGTGGACAAAGGAGTACTTGTTGGTAACTCAAGTACAAGGAAAGCATACAAGTGTTACAACTTGATATTGAAAAAAGTTGTGGAAAGAATCAACGTAACAATTGATGAAACAAGTAGACAAGAATTAAAGGAAGAAGAAAATGAATCAATGGAACATTTTTACGAAGAAGAAACAAAAGATGAAAAAAACGTAGAAGGGGAAGATGAAGAGGATCCGACATAAGCAGAAGATCAAGTTCAACAAGTGCCTCCAAAGACACCTAACAGACGATTACAAAAGAATCATCCTTCAGATCAGATTATCAAAAACAAAGATGTAGAAGTTGAGACTAGAAGAAGAATCAATTCACCGAAACAAACACACCTAGAACTCTCATCTATGATTTAACCACTATTTTTTGAAGAGGCCAGCAAGGATGAATTTTGGAATAAGGCCATGGATGAAGAATTGGATCAAATAGAGAAAAATGACACTTGGGAATTGGTTCCAAGACCAAAGGATAAGAATATGATCGGCACAAAGTGGGTATACAGGAATAAATTGAATGAAGATGGACAAGTTATAAGGAACAAAGCTAGATTGGTATGTAAAGGATATGCATAGGTTAAAGGAATCAAATTTGAAGAGACATTTTCCCCAGTTGCCAGAATGGAAGAAATCTGATTTCTTTTAGCTTATGCATGCTCCAAAAATATTAAAGTGTATCAGATAGACGTAAAATCAACTTTTTTGAATGGAGAACTTGAAGAAGAAGTCTACATTGAACAACCACAAGGATTTCATTTGTTAGAGAATGCAGATTATGTGTGTAAATTAAAGAAGGCCTTGTATGGTCTAAAACATGCTCCTAGAGCATGGTACTCTAGACTGGATAAATATTTACAGTAGGCAAGGTTCAGAAAAGGAAGTGCAGAAAAAAACCTCTACATCAAGGTAAGTCAAGATAGTATTTTATTAGTTGAAGTTTATGTTGATGATATTAGTTTTGGTAGTGATGATGACAGGTTAAGCCAGAAATTTGCAAAGGCTATGCATAATTAATTTGAAATGTCATTACTTGTAGAACTATCCTTCTTTCTAGGACTTCAGATACGTCAAAGTAGCCAATAAAGTTTTATTTATCAAACCAAGTATATCAGAGAAATTCTAAAGAGGTTCAGAATGGAAGATTGCAAACTAGTTATCACTCCCATGCAAACCAGTTGCAAGTTGAGAAAAGATAATGATTCAAAGTCTACATATCAAAGGAAATATAGATCAATGATTAGTAGCCTACTATATGTGTCAGCATCTAGACCAGATGTCATGCAGGCAGTTGGACAGGTGGAATGATTTCAAGAAGCACCAAAGGAATCACATGTATTAGCAGTGAAGAGGATTTTCAGGTATCTCAATGGAACATAAGAGTTTCGATTATGGTATCCAAAAGGAAAGGATCTATCACTTATTTCCTACACAGATGCAGATTGGGCAGGTTGTATTGATGACCGATGAAGCACCGGTGGAGTAGCGTTCTACTTGCGTGAGTGTTTAGTATCATGTCTAAGAAAGAAACAATCATCAATATGTTTATCTACAACCGAGGAAGATTATATTGCAACAACAACATGTTGTACAAAGGTTCTTTGGATGAAACAAATTCTGACAGATATACATATTGAGTATGATGAGACCATTCCAAACTATTGTGATAATACAAGCACCATCAATATCTCAAAGAACCCGATGATGCACTCCAAGACGAAGAAAATTCCAATCAAGTATCACTTCCTACGGGAACAGGTTGCAGAAAAGAACATCAAAGTTGAGTATGTGGGCATAAAAGAACAAGTGGTAGACATCTTTACAAGACCACTTCCACGAGAAGCCTTTGAGTATCTTCACCAGAGACTCAGAGTTATTTATACTCCAAAATGAATGCTTTTGAATGATTATCTTATATGTATTAGATGTACATGAGGAAGCACCATAAAGAGGATAGTTCAGTTAGGGGGAGAAACCACGGATAAAAAAATACCTTTGCCATTGATGACAAAGGGGGAGAGATTTATCATATGCAGATGACAGAGGCATGGTTCCAGGGGTAGCATGAGCGATATAACTTCAGTATTGGATGACATGATTTTAGTATTGCATCAAAGTGTTTCCATCAATGCCAAAGGGTGATATTGTTGATTAAAGTTGGTTGTCAATGGTCATTGATTTCAACCCTTGAAGAAAGTTGGAGAACCGAAGTTTGGGTAATGGACCCAAGTTTGTTTGATGGATAAAGGTATGAGTTTTGATATATTTTTAGGTAATACTATTATATATGGATAGTACATGTCATGCCATTTCCAGTGGTATGTGGAAAGTCACATAACTCCTCACGGTTAGAGAGTTATGGCCATGTGAAGTTGGAGAACCCTCATGAGTCATCTAGAAGCCCCAAAATGTCAAAGTAGTCAAAGTGGTTTAAGAGTTTTTTAGAAGGTAAATAATAAAGTGAAGTGATGAGTGTACTATAATTCAAAGTGAATACTAAAGAAATTATTTAAATAATAAAGTTAATGGAGAAATTACTAAGTTGACAAGTGGTTAGAAGTGGTTTTACCCTAAAATAAGGAAAGTGGTTTAAGATAGTTAGAAGGTAACCCCTTGAGGTAAAGTGAAGTGATGAGTGTACTATAAGTCAAAGTGGATACAAAATAAATTATTTGAATAATAAAGTTAATGGATAAATTACTAATTGGACAAGTGGTTAGAAATTGGTTTACCCTAAAATAAGGAAAGTAGGTTAAGATGGTTAGAAGTTAACCGCTTGAGGAAGCTACATGAAAGTATACATAAGAGGCAAGACTCTCTCATTTTATAACACACTTGAGCATATTGAATATCTATAGGTGACTGAGGTAACCAAAGGATATCTAAGCCGAATTTCAGAGAGATGGTGAAGTAATGAAGGCCAAAATTCAAGGGAGGATAAATTCTTTTGATGAGGCTTTCTAAGATCAATACAAAAAATATTCATGCAGGGCACTCTCTACAAGTTTGCTCTCTAGAATAAGCCATAATTTGAGAAGGTTAGTGTATGGTTGATGCACTTGTTTATGGTACAGTTTTATTATAGGTTGAGGTACATGTCGATGCATGGTTGATGCATGGTTCATTTTTATTGGTACAAGTTGTTTTGGTGCAGGTTAATTGGTACAGGTTTACAACAGTATATCTCATACTGATAGTGTGACAGTGGTTCCATCATTCTACTTATATTTTAGGGTGGTTGGATGGGGCAAGGACAGGTGGTTGTAGCCACCTTCCGATTGTAGAAGGAAAACATAGGGAGTTTTAGCCTCCTTTTGGTTGTAGCCAGAGAATTGGGGAGTTGGAGCTTCCCTCAGGTTGTAGCCTGAGAAACTAGGGGGTTGGAGCCTCCTTCTAGTTGCAGCTAGAAAACAAAGGAAGTTGGTGCTTCCAATGAATGTAATTATTCAAGACATATAAGAAAAAGAATTATGTGGTTTTCCCCTTGTTTGAGTTTCCACGTAAAACACTGGTGTACTGTGTATATGTATGATTGTTCATTTTTTCATTGCTTATTTACTCTGTAGTTATTGGAAGATAATGCTACATTGATATAACACTTGGATTATATGGTTAAAAAGGAGTAAATTTCTCTATTACTGATTCACCCCCCCTCTCAGTAATCCGACAACCCCCCTATCTAAGAGGTTTGGAGGGGGTGGGAGCCCCCATATGTAGGGGTTCGTGGGTAGTGCCCTCGAAAACAATTTGGCATTTTTTGCACCAGGCAAGGAGGAGTTTGGGGATAATTCCCCTGATTTTGTTTTTGGCGTTTTTTGCATCCATTTTTTGGGTGGTTTTTTAGCACATGGTTTTCATCAATGGTTTTCTAATTCTGGTTAAGGAATTAGGGATGTTGACTAATCTGGTTAATGGATTAGGGGTTTTCAATGTCTCAAGATCCTATATATATATATTGTAGACAATGAAGATATGATAAACAAAAGATTAGAGATACAACTCTAAACAGATTGTTGGTTTTCCTAGTTTGGGTTTCCAGGGTAAAATCTTTGTGTGATGTGTGTGTGTGTTCCATTGTATCTTTTATACTTTTATTAAGAATATGTTTGGAGTAAATAAGTGTACAAGGTTAAAATATACACAACGGTAGATGGTGGATAGGTCGCTCTTCATCAAAATATTGTTTGTAAAAATATTGAACATTACATCGATAATATTAGTAACACAATGGATTTAATATGTTCAAACATTATACCAAACACTTATTAGAAGCATGGAATTTTCTTTCCCAATAATAAACATGCAACCAACCACTTAATAAAACAAATGTTGAATAAGCAATACATTTACATTAGTTCCATTGAAAATCCAATACTATAATTACTCAATCATCCTTTTCTTATGCCCTACAGGTTGTCTACATAATAGAGATCCAATTCATGATGTAATATCATTGACCTAGGTTGGTTGTTCGAAGATGGTATGTTATGATTAGTGGGGTAAAGAAGATGTCTATTTTCATCAAACATCTACTTGCGATATATTTCTCCTTATAAGAACTTGCGAAATTTTGAGACTACAGGAATATCTTGAGCATCGAAACTCGATCATGAATCTTAATCTTACAAAATTCAATGAACAATTATTCAACTGCACCTGCATACATAACATAAATTAAATAATACAAATGAATTATAAATAAAATATAGGCGTACTATAATCAGAATGAGAGAACTTGAAGGACCCCCAACGATATGGAATGAGTTGGAATTTGAATAATTGTCCATTTGATATTATAATTTCTTTTTTTCTGCATTTGAACCAAAACCATCATCTTGGGAAGCATAGAAAAATCCTTAATTCAAACAGAATATTGAATAAATTTTATAAATTAACGGTGCACTTAATCATATAAAGATGCACTAGTGCATTTTTTAAGACCTAGACAAAGCCCCATTGTATGTGTTAAACCTCTTATTAATCCATAGATATTAAATTATTACATTTATAGTATTATAATTGT
>JZKD02S0955573.1:766080-785925 GCA_000966675.3 Picea glauca | reverse complement strand
ACTAGGGGGTTGGAGCCTCCTTCTAGTTGCAGCTAGAAAACAAAGGAAGTTGGTGCTTCCAATGAATGTAATTATTCAAGACATATAAGAAAAAGAATTATGTGGTTTTCCCCTTCTTTGGGTTTCCACACAAAACACTGATGTACTATGTATGTGTATGATTGTTCATTTGTTCATTGCCTATTTACTCTGCAGTTATTAGAAGATAATGCTACATTGATATAACACTTGGATTATATGGTTAAAAAGGAGTAAATTTCTCTATTACTGATTCACCCCCCCTCTCAGTAATCCAACAACCCCCCTATCTGAGAGGTTTGGAGGGGGTGGGAGGCCCCATATGCAAGGGTTCGTGGGTAGTGCTCTCGAAAAAAAATTGGAATTTTTTGCACCGGGCAAGCAGGAGTTTGGGGACAGTTCCCTTGATTTTGTTTTTGGCGTTTTTTGCATCCATTTTTTGGGTGGTTTTTTAGCACATGGTTTTCATCAATGGTTTTCTAATTTTGGTTAAGGAATTAGGGATGTTGAGTAATCTGGTTAATGGATTAAGGGTTTTCAATGTCTCAAGATCCTATATATATATATATATATATATATATTGTAGACAATGAAGATATGATAAACAAAAGATTAGAGATACAACTCTAAACAGATTGTTGGTTTTCCTAGTTTGGGTTTCCAGTGTAAAATCTTTGTGTGATGTGTGTGTGTTCCATTGTATCTTTTATAATTTTATTAAGAATATGTTTGGAGTAAATAATTGTACAATGTTAAAATATACACACCGGTAGATGGTGGATAGGTCGCTCTTCATCAAAATATTGATTGTAAAAATATTGAACATTACATCGATAATATTAGTAACACAATGCATTTAATATGTTCAAACATTATACCAAACACTTATTAGAAGCATGGAATTTTTTTTCCCAATAATAAACATGCAACCAACCACTTAATAAAAAAAATGTTGAATAAGCAATACATTTACATTAGTTCCATTGAAAATCCAATAATACAATTACTCAATCATCCTTTTCTTATGCCCTACGGGTTGTCTACATAATAGAGATCCAATTCACGATGTAATATCATTGACCTAGGTTGGTTGTTCGAATATGGTATGTTATGATTAGTGGGGTAAAGAAGATGTCTATTTTCATCAAACATCTGCTTGTGGTATATTTCTCCTGATAAGAACTTGCGAAATTTTGAGACTACTGGAATATCTTGAGCATTGAAACTCGATCATGAATCTTAATCTTACAAAATTCAATGAACAATTATTCAACTGCACCTGCATACATAACATAAATTAAATAATACAAATGAATTATAAATAAAATCTAGGCATACTGTAATCAAAATGAGAGAACTTGAAGGACCCCCAATGATATGGAATGAGTTGGAATGTGAATAATTGTCCATTTGATATTATAATTTCTTTTTTCCTGCATTTGAGCCAAAACCATCATCTTGGGAAGCATAGAAAAATCCTTAATTCAAACAGAATATTGAATAAATTTTATAAATTAATGGTGCACTTAATCATATAAAGACACACTAGTGCATTTTTTAAGACCTAGACAAAGCCCCATTGTATCTGTTAAACCTCTTATTAATCCATAGATATTAAATAATTACATTTATAGTATTATAATTGTATGTTGGCTAGAACCCTTCATGGTACCCTTTCATTATAATTATACCCTTTGCCTCTTATATATATACCAAGGAGACCTAGTCTTAGGATCATCTTATGACAACCCATATTTTATTATAAATTGGATATATTGTAAAAGAAGGTTTCCCTCTCAAAGTGTACTATATCCATTGACTTTTTATCATTTTTAAGGCATTGGATCCTTACATTTGGTATCAAAGAATCAATCCTAGGGTTTTGTTTCTTCAAATGAGTCATCTTGGAATTTTCCCTATAACTTTGTTTTCGGGATGATTCAGATAGAGAAACTTAGATGTTATTTAGAAAACATATCAAGGTACCTATGGTTCACATTTCAAATTCTGGGTCATTATACTTTTGGAGATATATTGTGTGGAATATACAGTTTGTTGACTACTCTTATACCTAGTCTCAAATCAATGTTATGGGTAAAAAAATCATATATTCTTTAGGAAGGATCCAAATTTTGTGAAAGTAGTCACATTTGAAAGAGGATAGTACATAGTATTTATAGTGCATATTTTATAGTTAGTTAATAAATATTGGACACATGGAATTATGTATAAGTTCGCTCTTCTACAAAGGCCAAAAATCAACAAGGTTTTGGAAAGTTACCCTAACTTCCACTTGGCACATCCAATTTTGGTCAGACCTATGGAATTTCAAAGAAGACATTTTAGAGTACTACAGGATGAAATTTCATAATTAAAAGGGCTGAAATTTCAGAAATACGTCAGAAGCAAGGTTAGTCGGGAGGATAGACTCCAAATTAAGAGCTTGAAAGGTACATAACTTACAATTGGCATAAATGTTTATTGGAATATTTGTTTTTGATGATTCAATTTTTTTAATAAAGAGGAAAAAGAGAAGGACTATTATTTTCCCACATGGATCCAAAGGATCCTCCAAAATTTACTTTACCAACTAAACCTATGGAAATATTAACCATGACTCAATATGAAATCGAAGAGATTTATCACCAGATGGAAAACAAGATCACTAAAAATAGGGAACAAATGTAATATAAGATGGACGAAACTATGAAAATAAATATGGATGAAATGGAAAATAAGATGGATGACGTGAAAAATAGCATGGATGAAAATAAACAAGAAATACAAAAATCCATGAAGGAATTGCGGAATTCCTTGTCTTCCATGATCTTTGACTCTCTAAAGGAGATATAAAAATGCAAGGAAATCTGAAAAATAAAGGTAGTATTCTAGTTGAACAATATGTCAATAATAAGTAGTTTTCTAGTGGAGTTTACTCTAATAGTGGAATTAATCGTGATGTGGTTCCTACATTCAAATTTCCCAAGGTTGAATTAAAGAATTTTGATGGAACATAGTTTTTTACTCGGGTGAACCAGATAGAGAAATATTTTGAACTACATAATATTATGGATGATAACAAAATAATTCACATAGAAATATTGAACTTTGAGATAAAACCATATCAATGGTATTAATGGGTAGTTAAAATAAATCCCTGTCTTTATCATTATACTTGGGGTTTACTTACAAGAGACTTAGAAGAACAAAATGGGAAAGTGTGGGAACATGACTACTTCAGTCAATTGACAAGAATCAATCACTTAGGTGATATTGAAGATTATAATTCAGAATTTCAAGCATTGGCCACAAGGGTGGATGACATAAGTGATGAACATTTGTTGGAAGCTTACATGGGTGGATTAATAAAAGACATTAAACATGAGCTTTTCTTAATACACCCTAAAAATATTATGGAATCTATGCAATTTGCTTGTCATATTCAAGACAAAAATAAGGCTACAAACAAGTCTACCATTGGAGCATACAAAAGAATCAAAGATCATTTTGGGGTTCATAAGACAAGCATACCTTAACCAAAAAGGTTGACGACTCAATAAATGGATGAAAGAAGAGAAAAATGAACATGTTTCAATTGTGACAACAATTACAGTATGGGGAATAAATGTGGTGATAAGAAATTATTCTACATTGATTGTGAAGAGGAATAAGATCAGGAATTGGAACAACCACAAGATCGATATCTAGAAAATACTACTCCAAAAATATATTATCATGCATTGGTCAACATCAGTACTCCACAAACCCTCAATATACAAGGATACATCAAAAATAAAAAGGTAAAAATATTGATTGATTATGGTAATACCCATAATTTCATCAATTACAAATTAGCAAAAGATATCAATTGCTTTGTTTATCCCGCACCATAGTTTCAAGTAATGATTTCAAGTGGAGGTACCATAAATTGTTCAGAGAAATTTCATAGTATTAATGATCTAGATTTAGAAGTGGAACAAACTAATTAACAGACTGAATACAATAAATATAGAGATAGGAAGAATAACAAAAATATACAGTGAACAATATCTTTTATTAAATAATGAAATAGGTTGAAACTGTAAAACTGTGGAACTGAAACTTGCTCGAATGGTGGTAGCTATCTCTGAGAAGAGATGTGGATGCTACGCGCATCCATCTCAGAAGAATGGATTCCAATGAGGCTCCAGAGGCCCTTTTCATATTACTCATGAATGCAAAAATCCTAGACATCCAAAAACCTAACCCTAGAAGGTGAAACGCCAAAAGTCATGTGAGCCCTATGTGTAAGTTGGTGTAATTTGATACCTTAACTTCCTAGGGTCATAATGTTTGCATACGAACTCTATTTTAGGCATGTGATAGCCCGTTGGAAATGTATTTCAGAGAACAACACATTCTGCCATCAGAATCTCACTCTGTCTACAATCTAATTGTGGTGAGCCAAAAAAACAACGTTTAGGGCCCCAAAACAGCCCTGGAAGTACAACAAGATGTGATGACATGAAAACATACAAAATAAGCCATTTGGATTAGGAGAGAGGCCACCCGTATCCACCTAGAGAATGTGTGGGGATTCAAATAGCCCTAGAAGTGTAGAAATCACAATTATAATGCAGTACAGAAGGACGTGTTGAACAAAAAAGGACACGAGGAGTCCACTATATGATCGGTGGATGCTTGTTCGATGCAGTCAGGGTTGAGATTTGTTGGTGTTGGTTGTTCGAAGATCTTAGAGGTGTCCAATAACGATGGAAAATATGGTCGAAGGAGGTCCACATTGAATACTGGATGCAAACCAAGGAAGGGTGGAGTGTTGAGCTCAAAAGCATTGCTACCCATAGCCTTGGTGATAGTGTAAGGCCCATAACGAAGTGGGAGAAGCTTTCGATGGGGCTCGGTGAGATGCTCCTTCTGCAAATGTAACCAGACTTTGTCGCCAACCTGAAACTGGTGTGGTACCATGTGTTGATCATGGCGTTTCTTGTACTTAGCATTGGATTTATTCAAAATCTCCTGGACCTGTTGGAGGATGTGTTGAATCCTCTCAATGAATCTGGTGGCTTTGTTGATTGCAAAATGATCAGGGGAAGAGTCTTCCTATGCAGTGGAAAGAGGTAGTGCAACATCAATGGGTCCCAAGGGTTGGAATCCTAGACCCACCTGAAATGGGCTATGTCCAGTGGAACTATGGAGAGCCATGTTGTAACTTTGTTGGACATATGGGAGACTCTTGTCACATGTATGGGGATGCTTAGAATTGTACAATCGTAGGATGTGCACAATCATCTGATTAACTACCTCGGTTTGGCCATCGGTTTGGGGGTGGAAAGAAGTGGATTTTTTTAGCTTGGTGTCCAATAGAGACCAAAGACTTGACAAAAATGTGTTGAGGAACCTGTTGTCTTGGTCGGAGATGATGGTCTGGGGTATCCCAAAGTGGACCCAAACTCGTTCAAAGAAGAGATTTACAGTATCTACCACTCTGAAATTATTCTTACAGGTTATGAGGATGGCCATATTCAAAAACTGGTCAACGACCACAAACACATAGTCATTTCCATGCTCGGTGGATGACAAACCAGACATGTAATCCATTGAGATGGATTCCCACAGATTCTCGGGAATAGGAAGAGTTGTGTATAAGCCTTGATTCTTAATGGTTGGCTTAGAAATGGCACAGGAAATGAAAGATCTCATATACTTTTTGATGTCATGTCGAATTTTTGGCCAATAAAAATGTTTCTGAAGAACGACCATAGTTTTGTCTATGCCAAAATGTCCTGCCACCCGACTGTAGTGAGATTCCCAAATCATCTTTGCACGCTCATGTGTAGGAAAAAAGAGATGGACTAGGTGGCATAAGAGTCTGTCTTGAATGTGAAAATCAGTGACAGTGGCTCCTATACCCAAGAGATGATATGTGGTTGTGAAGTTTGGATCTTGTTGATAAAGTTGGGGCCACTCCGATGCTTCATGTCCACAGGAATGGAGCACAATGGTGAGTGCAGCCACATGAGGTTGACTGAGGCAGTCAGGGACACAATTGGAGATATTTTTCTTCTTTCTTATACTTGATGTTGATATGGAACTGCTGCAGGTAGGTGGACCACTTATGATGGCAGTCGTTCTACAGTTTCCCATGTGTCTATATGAACTACAGAGGCATATGATCAGTGTGTATGATCGTCTCTTTCCCTAGAATGTAATGTTTCCATTGACGACGAGCTTGTACAATGGAATACGTTTCATTTTCATAGGTGGGGTATTTACAGACAGTATTAGAGAGTCTCTCACTATGGTATGCCACAATATGCTTGTGTTGAGTGAGAATTGTGCCCACAACATAGTCAGATGCATCAATCTCAATCGTGAATGGTTGTTGCAAATCAGGAAATGAGAGTACTAGAGATGAGAACAAGCAATGTTTCATATCATCAAACTATCATTGCTGCTCATTACCCTACATGAAGTTGGCGCTACCACCACTCTTGGTCACCTGGCAGAGGGCCCATGCAATATGGGAGAATCCCAACACGAACTGTCGATAGAAATTAGCTAGTCCCAAGAAGCTCTGAATCTCGTTCAATGTGGTCAAAGCTGGCCAGTCATGGATGACTTGGATATTAGCTGGATCAACATGTAACCCATGCTCATCAACAATGTAGCCTGGGTATTGGACCCTGTTCATGAAAAAATAACATTTTTCCATGTTGGCATAAAGCTTGTCTTGTCGCAGAGTGCTCAAAACATGTTGAATATGCCGCATGTGCTCCTCCCATGTTTTGATGAAGATGAGGATGTCATACAAATATACTACCACAAAGGAGTTGGTGAAGGGTCTCAATACATCATCCATCAACCTCATGAAAGTGTATGGTGCATTTTTTAAGCCAAAGGGAATGAATAGTCATTCATAGAGACCTTATTTAGACTTGAAGGTTATCTTCCAGACGTCAGTTGGTTTGATGGGAACCTGGTTGTAGCCAAACTTCAGGTCAACCTTGCTGAAGAAATTTTCCCCCTTGAGTTGGTCAAGAAGGTCATCAATCCTGGGAATGGGGTAGCAGTTCCTGACTGTGATTTTCTTTAAGGTTGTGTAATCAATGTAGAGTCGCCAAGTCCCATCCTTCTTCTGCACAAGTACAATCGGGCTTCCACAAGGGGATAAGTTGGGTCTGACGTGCCCCTTTTTAAGAATCTCTTGGATATGACGCCTGATTTTTTCATTATCCATTAGCGAGTTCCGAAAGACTGGTCCATTAGGTAGAGGTGCATTGGGGGTCATATAAATTGGATGCTTCACTTGGTAGTGTGTCAGTTCCCCTATAGGTGAGGCAAATATGTCTTTGTATTCTTCCACGATCCCATCCACTTCCTTCTGCTACAAAGAGAGGTGTTGTGTAGAGGCCACAGATGTGGTGGTGACCTTTTGCTTACTGTGAGCATGGATCACAAAGAAGAAGAAATTCTCAGTCTGTGAAATGACCTTACTACATTGCTTAGCAGAGATTAAAGAAATAAAAGTAGGTGGTGCCACCTCTGGGATCTTGTACAATTATCTACCCAAAGCAATAATAACACTGTGGGGTCTAGACTCATACAAAAAATGACGCTTCCACAAATATGGTTATCCTAAAATAACATCACAAAATTTAAGGGGATAAATATCACACAGTACCTCATCTTTGAAAGGCTTGATGTCGTAAGAAAGACAACATTGTTGGTTGACACAAAGATCTCTTCCTTGACAAAGCTAGTCGATTGTGTAGGGTTGCGGGTGCGGTGTCATTGGCAGGTCTAGCCACTTGACAACCTCTGCTGAAATAGGGTTCTTCTAAATACCATCGCTGACAATGAAATGAATCAGAGCCCCCTTGACCCACATCTGCGAGTGAAAGAGGTGTTCCCCTTCCTCTAGTTATTCTGGATCGCTTGGTCAGACTTTGGTGGTAGCGACCGTGGCACTAGGTTCAGCATCAATAATTCGCTTCCCTCCTTCAAGATTTGACTCAGAATCAAAATCGACCTTTGACTCAGAAGCCTTCATCTCGACCACAAAGGACTTCTTGGAGCGGCATTCGTCGGTGTTGTGCCAAGGAATTTTATGGTAGTCATACCATTTTCCCGTGTCCTTCTTCATCTTCTCATTTCCCTTCTTGTGTTGTGGCTTGGACAAATTTTCCTGAGGGTGGCCATCTCGACTTGGTCCCTTGCTATGTGGGTTGGGGTTGCCTTTGCCCTGCTTTGGCTGTGAGGGGTTTGTAGATCCAAACTCTCGTCGTTTCTACTTAAATTTATGCTCGATCTTGACAGCGTATCTATAAGCCATGCCCAATGTGGCAATGTCCAGGAACTCCATTTTTGTTTGAATGTATCTATGAAAATAGCCACGGTATTTGAGCACCAGATGACACTCAAAATATTTGATACCCAATTTGGTGCGTAGGGTATGGAAAATATTGGTGAAGTATGGTACTGTGTTGTCCCTTTCTTGACATAGGGTGGTCCATCTGATGTATTGGTCCTCATAGCTTCCAACAGGGTAGTATTGTTCTTTAATGGCGTCCCAAAAGGAATCCCATGTAGGGGCCAGCACAAAAAGTGTAGATTCCTCCACTTCCCTTTTCTCAGAGTAAGTATCCCACCAGTCATGGGGAACAACCTTGAGGAGTGAAAAAGTGATATTTTCCCTATCAAAAAAATTGTGGACTGAAAAATATCATTAGAGTAGATTCAACCATTTATCTACAACATCCGCATCTATCAGTTCTTGAAATAATGGAATATCAAAATTTACCTGTACCTTGAAGGGGGTTGCATGGCCGCTTGATGAAGATGCTTCTCCCATGAGCAACCCTCGAAGGATCTGCGTGAAGTTGTCCATCATTTCGTTCCTTTGTCGCACGAGAGCTTCCTCGAGAAACATTTTAATAGGATCTCCTCCTCCTCCATCATATTTATTTTCTTCTCCCATGGGTTTTTGTCGAGTTCAGTGTGGTCGATCTGTTAATGGCTCGATCGGTTCAAGTCCCAACTTCTTGTACCTAGACCTTGTCAGGGACATGCACAAAGAAAAATGAATGAAGAGAAGACCGCTCCGATACCACTGATCCGAATTTAGGAGCAAAACAAACAAATTAATAGAATGAATACAATAAACACAGATATAGGAAGAATAACACAAATATCCAGTGAACAATATCTTTTATTAAATAATGAAATAGGTTGAAACTGTAAAACTGCAGAACTAAAACTTGCTCGAATGGTGGTAGTTATCTCTGAGAAGAGATGTGGTTGTTACGCGCATCCATATGAGCATAATGGATTACAATGAGGCTCTAGAGACCCTTTTCATATTACTCATGAATGCCAAAACCCTAGACATCCAAAAACCTAACCCTCGAAGGTGAAACGCCAAAATGCATGTGGGCCCTATGGGTAGGTTGGTGTAATTTGGTACCTCAACTTCCTAGGGTCGTAAGTTTTGCATACGACCTTCGTTTTAGGTGCATGATAGCCCGTTGGAAAGGTATTTCAGAGAACTACAGATTCCTCCATCAGAATCTGAATCCGTCTACAATATGATTGTGGAGAGCCAAAAAACAATGTTTAGGGCCCCAAAACAACCCTGGAAGTATAAAAAGATGTGATGACATGAAAACATACCAAATAAGCTAGTTTGATTAGGCAAGATGCCACCTATATCCACCTGGAGAAAGTTTGGGGCTTCATACAACCCCAAAATTATATAAATGACAATTATAAAGCAGTACAAAAGGACATGCTGAACATAAATGGACACAAGCGGCCAGTTGGAATAGGTGGGTGGCCACCAATATCCACCTGGATCAATTAAGCTCAACACGGGGGAGTGTTTTATGGATATCCCCATGATTACAATCCAAATGGGGGGTGTTGATGTTGTATTAGAGGTCCAATGGTTATAATCAGTGGGAACAATGCCTCTTAATTTTCAATATATTTTCATGAGATTTCCCTCAGATAGAAATGAAATTGATCTTAGTGGTATCCAAGGGAAGGCCTCTAAGGTGATAATCTCTAATAGAATGAAATGATTACTCCAAATGGACACAGGGGTGTAGTTTCACAATTGTGTTCCCTTGATGTTCAAACATATATATATTATGCTCCACTAGACCTCCAAATAGTTATCAACAATCATTCCAAGTTGTTTGGTGAAAATTCTAAGGGTCTTCAACCTACTCGATATCATGATTATGTTATTCATTTGCAACCAGAAAGTGTAACACCTAACATTATTCCTTACAGGTATCCACATGCATAAAAGAGTGATATTGAGAATGTGATCCAAGAAATGTTGGAGGTCGACATCATTCAACCTAGCCAAATTTCTTTCTCTTCACTAGTGGTGATGGTTAAAAAAAAGGATGGTTCATGGCATACGTGTCCAGATTATAAACATCTCAACAAAATGACCATCAAAGATAATTTTACTATTCATGTCATTGATAAATTATTAGATGAATTTTATGGAGAAAAATTCTTTACTGAGATGGAAATTTGTTCGGAATATCATCAAATAATAAATTTTGTGTCTGGATGTTTATTCTGCCAATAGAATAAGTGAGAAACAAACAATATGTCGGGTCTCCTACAACCATTAGCTATACCAAGTCAACGTCAGGAAAACGTTTTAATGGATTTTGTTACAGGTTTACCCAAATCCGAAGGAAAGACTGTCATCATGGTAGTAGTGTATTTACTAACAAAGTATGCCCATTTTTTCTCTCTTTATAATCCTTTTAAATAAATTAGTACAATAGATGCAACATTCATGGAAACAATTCAAAAGCTACATGGAGTCCTAAAAAATATTGTAACTGACAGAGATCAAATTTTCACTCGAAATTTTTGGACTGGATTATTTTCTTGTTTGGGTATTCAATTGGCTCATAGCTCATCTTACCACCCTCAATCTGATGGGAAAATTGAGATAGTGAATAAATGTCTAGAAGGATATCTTCGTTGTTTTACATCCGATAAAAATACACAATGGGTCAAGTGGTTTCCCTTGGTGGAGTGGTGGTACAACTCATCCTTCCATACTTCATCAAAAATGTCCCCATTTATGGTACTTTATGGATATCATTCTCCATCCATTGCATCACCGTTTAAATGGAATAAAAATCTTCAATAAGTGGAGGAACACATAGGGAACCAAGACGAGTTTCTCAAACTATTGAATGACAACTTGGTTATCGCACAAAATATGATGAAACTACAAGCAGATCAACATCGCAGTGAAAGGGAATTTGAAGTGGGGATTGGGTATTTCTAAGGCTACAACCATATAAACATATGTCCCTCAAGCAAGAAAAGAAAGACACTAAATTAGCACCCAAATTTTATGTCCCCTATAAGGTTTTTCAAAGGATTGGAAGTATGGCTTACAAATTGGAGTTGCGTCCATCTTCACGTGTACAATGATTCTTCAATGTTTCTTGCTTAAAGAAGCTAATCGGAAACAAGATCCCAGTCCAAACTATTTTACCATAGATTACTGAAGAAGGGAAAATGATACCAGAACCAAAAACAATCCTTGAAACAGGAATTAAGAAATTGATAAATCGAGCAATCATAGAGTATGTCGTCAAATGGAAGAACCTATTGATGGAAGATGCAACATGAGAAGATGATTTCTTCATGAAAAAACACCTGTAGTTAGTCAAGTGTTGAGGACAACACTTGTTTGCAGGGGAGGGGAATGTCAAACCTAGACAAAGCCTCATTTTATGTGTAAACCCTTATTAAGCCCTAGATATTGAATTATTATATTTATAGTATTATAATTGTATGTCATCTAGAACCCTTCTTGATACCCTTTCATTATAATTTTACCCTTTGTATCCTATATATATACCAAGGAGACCTAGTCTCATGATCATCTTATGACAACTCATATTGTGTTATGAATTGAATATATTGTAAAAGGAGGTTTCCCCCTCGAAATAGATTGTATTCATTGATTTTTTATCATTTTTAAGGCATTGGACCCTAATATTTTGATAAACTAAATGCACTGGTGCATTTAATTGAGTGAATCAACAAAGACTGACCTCTATTATTACCTCCACAAATCCAAGCCTCTGCAAAATTTAAATGTGGATGTTTGCATTTGCATTTTGCAAATTAAATTGTTTTGCAGTGCGTTATTGCTTACACACCACACAAGTGAATTTCTAATTGTATAACACACCAACTTAAGAATGTTAGAAAAATAACATGTGGTTACTATCAATGAGTTGAAATTTATTACAAAAAATAAATCGGTGTTTTATACGTACACATCACATCAATGCGCTACTCAATGTATAAAAAATGTAATTTTCGGAAAAAAAATAGTTTGTGTGTGTATCATCAATGCGTCGAAATATACGATAAAAAAATGAGCAGGAATTTCATTTTTTTTTGTTTATAAATGAAAACCCTATTCATTTTTATTTTTATTTTCCAAAATTTAGAAGGGAGATTTGTGCAACAAAGATTTATCAACAAAAACTTCAGAGTGGATGGATTTTTTTTAAAGAGCCAAATTCAAAAGGGATCATTGTAGATCACATACAAATATGCAAAGGAGAAATTATAGGTATATGATTTCATTCTATTAATCATCTTAATCTTTCCCCTATTTGTTTCAAACAATTTTCAATGCATTCCCAAACAAAAAAAGGATTTCATAATTACCTTGAGTATTGGAAGCCCTAATTTCTCAATGTTTTTTTATTTTTTCTTTCTATATTTCACAAGGAGATTTTTATAAGAATTTTGTTTATAGGCTTTGTTTATTTATATGTGGGTGTTTCCTGTCCATTGCAATGAAACCACTCATTGCATTGGATCCCAAATATTCTTGTCATTGTTGGTTTTTTTTTATTTAAAATGTCTTCATGGTTAACGGTGCACTTTGTACATAGGAAGAGCATAGGTGCGTATTTTTATGCCAACAACAGTTCTTAATTTAAATTAGAAATAATATTTTAAAAAAATAATTTGTATTCGGCAGTGTGCATTGTACCTAGATAAGCATTGGGGCACATTTTCTTACAAAGAGCACCATTGAGTTTAAAATGAAAATAATACTATTTTTCGTATGGAAACCACCATGTCTTAAATTTGTTCACAGATCGATGGTGTGTAGTAAAAAGTACTTAGGAAGTCACGCTTTTCTGAATTCATAAAGCATTAGCTAAATACAAAAAAATGTAAAACATTATCAACTTCGCAATGAAACGGTTATAATACACCGATGTGTATAAATATCGTTGATTCCCTAGTGCGTATAAAAAAGGTTGACGCCCCGGTGCGTATTAAGTTACTATATGCATCAGTATCATATTTTGTAAAAACATACATAATTTTTATAGTTGATGAGTTCTAGTTTTTTTAAGGGATATTTTATAAATTCCAAGGGACAAACAAGGGGAAAACCATGACATGCCAGTCGGAATGTCTGAAAATGTGTAGAAGAAGATGGTAAAATAAATGAACATAATTGTGTCTCAAGAGGATCTGTCCCAACTACAATGTGCATCAAAGGTATGTAATCATTTATTTATTCTTTTATGTACATTGAATTTAATTATCACATGAAATACTAATTTTCATTGTTTTGTTGCAAAAGAATAAAAAATAGAACCCATTCAACACATAAGATAGGATGACGAGGAATAAAAGGCTTGATCGTAAACTTTGTGACTATTTACGTTTTCAACCTTTCTTAATATTTCATGTTTGTTATGATCTTTATATTTAAAAATTTAATTTACACTTGTCCATGGATGTCTTCTAATAGGTGCTAACATACAAAGAGGATCCAACCCATGAATTGATAAACATTGGGTTAAGTATGAGTTGTGAGTATATGTTGAAGTATCAAAGCTTAATTGAACAATAAGTAAGTAGCTATGTTGTTTAAATTCCCTTGTTTTATAATTAATGAAACAAAAATAAAAATTTATATTAATTATATCAACTATGCTTTGTCATGACGTATTAAACATGCAAGAAACAAAGTATGGAATGCAGCCAACAAAGGATATTTTGAGAGAATGCATGAAGCATGGCTTCAAAAGAATGTGTATTGTTTATGAAAGACTTGGTGCTAAGGTATGTTTTTTTATTTACGCAATCGTGTATATTCTACTATATACAAATGTAATACTTATTACATTTTATTTCTATGTTTGTAGATGGAAGATGAAGGGGAAGAACATAAAAACCAAATCAATCAAGAAAACATTAGGTTAAATAACCAAAGTACAATATCACCTATAAATGATGAAGAAATTAGGCATGTACACAACTCGGGAAATGACAACAATTCAACAGACACTTTACATGTAGTCTTCATTGAGGGTATCTTTCCTTTGACGAAAGGTGTAAAGGGCCTCTTGAGGGGTGGGGATTTGGGGAGCACAAGACTAGTGAATAGGTGGTGGGAATGGAATTACACCAACATAGACTCATCTTAACTCTAGTTCTATAAAGCGCCTAGAGGAAATCACACATCAACATAGACATATCAACTCAACATTGAATTTAGGCATGGAATCACACATCCACCTAATACTGGGCTGTCGAAAGTGCCTCTCAGACACAATAAAAACCTTTTCCAACTTAGACCAAGAAAATAAACCTTCCAAAAAGATTTGGAATTCCCAGGTGAACCAAGTGAAAGGGTTAAATTTGCTTATACACGTAGGCAATGACCATAGATGGTCTGGTTCTCAAGAGCAGTGTTACCAACATGGCTATAATTTAACAAACAATGTAAACCACCTTTTCATTATCCCTATCTCTAAAATACTCACACATTTTTCGAAACTGACATGCCCTAGAAATTTTCCTTATCCATCCATCTTAAACATATTGAATCTTTTGATGAAATTGTTTTGCATGATAATTTTCTTCTTCCATCCTTCCAAATCGACATCTTGAATCTTTTGATAAAATTATTTTCCATCATAATTTTCCTCTTCCAACCTTCCAAATCATCTTGCTTCTTTTGATACAATTATTTTATGTAATGATGGCATGCAGAAAGGGTGACAATAAAGAACACATTCTGTGATTCTCTATCGAACCTCTGCTCACCATGGTCAGAGAGTTCAATGTTTTTCTGTACATTGAAACCCAACTATTTGAACGAACCCAAAAATGTTATGCTGACGAGGCTGACATAATTGTAGAACTTCAAGAAGTTGGATAGGATTGCATCAAACAAGTTGCAGTATGGGTTCGCTTTATAAGTTCATTTAGGTTATATGTTAATCATGGCGCCTAATGAACTGAAAACATCTTTGTTGATCATGGTGCCTAATGAACTAATTTTTTATTATATATTTTAATAGAAAAGGTGTGATGAAGAGCTCAATCTTGTAGCATTCTTAGAACAAATTAATAGGGAAGAGTTGAAAGAGATTTTAGTAGTACAACTTGTGAAGCGTGTAGTAGATAAATCTGGAAGGGTGAAAACAAACATTTTTCCCTTGCTATTATATTGGCTATTATATAAGCTATTCATTTTCTTCAGGTTTTGTGATTTAATTGGTGTTTTGTGTGTGCACAATCATTCAAAAACTGCGTGGAAAATGAGAACAAACCATTGTTGCGTTCGATGTACGATATGGTTAAGAAAGTCAAGCTTATTGGATCACTCAGGGATTTCTTATTTGAATATACCAAAAATAAGGGCAATGAGATTATAACCATCAAAAATACGAAGAGCTATGGACATCTTCATTTCTTGGCCTTTTAGAACCGTTTTTATTAGTTTCTAGTTGATTTTAAATTTGTGGACTATATCCAATGTATAACATAGGAAATCAATATATGTATGATTTTAATATAATAAAAATATATATTTTTCTGAATTTTAATTGGTTAATATCTTTGATGTCTTATTGTAAGCTTCACGTCATTCGATGTATATAATTCATTATATAATTAATAAATTTACCAATTATTTAACAAAAATGTTGAATACATAAACGTTAAATAATAATAGTATTTGACCGGTGTACTAATTAATTATATTTTTTTAATATAATAAAATACTTATTTCTCTACTATATTGGTGAATAAATTTGACTTTGACCTTGTCTTAAAGTTAATTATCCATTGGTGGGGAGTTATTGATGGCCACCACATCCCAACTTATCCACGATATCTACCATAAATAAATATGGTTATAAATGATCTATAATGTAAATTAAAATTGTCAATTAAAGTAATATAAGTGTCCACAATTTAAAATTTAATATGTAATTTTGTTTTCAAATTTTAGATTAGTTTTATATATTAAAAATTAATATAATAATTAGAAAATATTTCATTGTATTATTAATATTTTTAGTTATGGTATTATAATATATATATATATATTAATATATGTAATTAATATTGTTAGAAGTTAAATATATTAAAAGTAATTTAATTGTAACTATTTATATATAATATTACAAGTTAGAATAATATATATTTATGTTAAATTTAATAATATATATTAGTGTAATAATAAACCAGTGCAGGGTATATGGTTTTAGAAGTTAATAACATTATGTTATCTTGAATGTTTTTATAGAATGAAATATTTTCCAATCCGTTTTTAATATACAATTAAATATTTTTACGCTTTTGTCTACTAGCTAAAGTAGAGTAAGTGTATGATTTAGTTAAATTAATGAAATTTCAAATTCCATATTAATAAATAAATAATATTTACTAGTAAGAATATGGTAAGCATATGATTGGTGTTATATTAGACTTCTTATAATTTTAAATAATAATGATTATCAATTTACAAACCAATCTCTAAACCTATCCTTCTAAACGCACGGATGCCATGCAACCCTTGTTATAATAGTGGGATATATCTATTGTATTTTAGAACCATTTTTATTATAAAAAGATTAAATCTTTACTGTTATAATAATGAATACTTTTAGTTTATGGTATTTTAGCTTAACTTTTACCATTATGAAATTTTCTTTCTATTTATTTTTAGTTTTAAATGGTATTTTATAATTTATTTTTATTATTAAATAGTATTTTAAAATAGTTTTATAATTATAATATATATATATATATATATT
This sequence comes from Picea glauca, assembly GCA_000966675.3. Taxonomy (NCBI): domain Eukaryota; kingdom Viridiplantae; phylum Streptophyta; class Pinopsida; order Pinales; family Pinaceae; genus Picea; species Picea glauca. The sequence continues at coordinate 768,769 of JZKD02S0955573.1, read as the reverse complement.
ATTTTTATAGGTTTGGGTATTTTTTATTATATTATAACAAATTTTAAAGTTTTGAGTAGTAGGTTGATGCATCCTTCATTTTTCAATTTGATCTCATCAAGCTAGTCATTTTTTTTTTTTTCTAAAATTCACTATCAAATTAGTTGAAATTGTAAATTTTGCTCACACAAATAGGTTCAATAGCCTTAAAAACCTTTATGACACATAGATGCAATTTATGGGTATGATAAATGCAATTCCATCATTTTTTTTTTTGTCATTGACAAAATTGCATATATGCAATTTTATTAAACAAAACCATTTTTTACCATGTTTTCTTAAAAATGACTTGCTAGTTTTTTTAGCATTCCTTTATTTTGGCTAGGGACAAACGGAATAAATTCTTGGACCCATTACTCTTCTTCATACAAAAGTGATTGGATATGTTGAGTGCTAAATTAGTTGAGTTGAAAGCACTAAGAGGGACCCTGAATTTGATGATGAGAACTCATTAAAAATGCTTCAAGACATTAAATTACCCTTGCAATATTGATCTAGGCATTGTGAATTTGATAGTGAAGCTATATAAATTTGCAACCTTTTTAAGCAAGGAGAGGCCTAGAGCAATGAGTGAAGGAATAATTGCATTGAAAAGCACTTTCTATGAGCAAGTATGGAAAATATGTGTAATATAATGTAATGTCGATGCAGCATAGATAGGCCAAATATTTAAAAAGTATGGAAATACATATATCCAAAGATCCACTGAATTACAATTGTTTTCAAGCCCATAGTAAGTGTTCCACCCTCCATTTATCCTTTTCTCAATGCCATAATTCTAGTTGAACTTGTGGTGAATATTGATTCCAAGATATTTGTATGAAGTCACTTCCTCCAATTTGTTGTTGTCATATACAAAAGTATCATAGGTGATCTTAAATACATAGAGTCTATATCCTTGATTGGAGTTTGGCTACTTCGGATTTTGGGAATGATCCATCCCTCACTTCTTCCACCAAGACACTACCATCCAGTGCACCTTCATAATTCACCCCAACCTATATTTCTTCACTTCCTAGCATCCTTGTAGCAATACCCTTTTATGACTTGCCATTCCCTAAAGCCTCATCCAATGCAGCAATACCCACACCATGTCCTTCCCCGCCTCTCCCTAGTCAATAAGCTACCCATAAGGATCCAAAGGAATGAACAACTTTCCTTTAATATCACCAACCATCTACTACAATCCCAACACATGATATATAATTTCCTCGTTCCATTCTATGCCCTTAACCTTCAATCACATATATAATCCTTCAAGGGAATTCTCAACAGACATTGATACCTCCAATGACTTATTTCCTTGAGTAGAGGGGCTCACAATCTGTGAACTAGTATGTTTGGTGACCAGGAGAAGGGATTTCAAGTTTGATCCCTCTGAAGAGATTAAAATGAAGAAAGAATCACCTTCTATATCGGCCCTTGATTCATGAGCTACCATAATCTCACTCTATTTGGTGATTTCTTCCTCGTCCCCTTTTTGAGAGTAGTCTTGAAGTGGCCCTGTAAATCATAACGTATTTCAAAAATAAATATTTTTATAATCGATCATCTGCATCCTATGTTGATCATCCCACTTGGAACTGATCTCCTCTAGTAGTTTTTAAGAGATTGAGCAGTGAAAAAATATTAAAGAGGGTTCTAGTTTGATCAAGTTGCAGAAAGGATGAACGGGACACTGATGGAAAAAGCAAGGTGCATGCTCAGTGGTGTCGGGTTAGGGAAAGAATTATGGGCAGAGGCAGTGGGTACTGCTGGTTATCTGGTCAACAGATCACCCTCATCAATGTTGGGTGACAAGACTCCATAAGAGATATGGACTGGTAAGGAACCTTCTCTCACAGATATTAAGGTATTTGGCTGCAATGCATATGTTCATGTTCCAAAGGAAAACAAGAGTAAGCTAGATAAGAAGGTTGAAAAATGTATCTTTATTGGATATAAATATGGTCTCAAAGGTTATAAACTTTGGAACCCAGAAACTAATAAGGTAGTGTATAGCCGAGATGTGGTATTTAGAGAAATGAAGGATGTTGTTAAACAGGAAGTCCTACAAAGTATGGAAGAACCAGAGAAGATAGAGTTTGATTTAAAGGATGATGAAGCAAACTCTACAGAAGAACATGAATCGGAAGAAGAAGATCCTCATACTCCAGTATTGAGGAGATCGGATCTAGAAAGAAGGCTACCGGAAAGGTATAGTCCATCTGATTTTCATTCAAATTTTTCTTTGTCTATTATTGATGATGATCCTAGAACTACCAGGGAGGCAATGGATTCATAGGATGGAAATCTCTGGAAAAGGGCAATGGAAGAGGAAATGGCATCTTTGGATAAGAATGAGGCTTGGGATCTACTGGAGTTGCCAACTGGAAGAAATCCCATTGGAAACAAATGGGTATTTAAAAAGAAGATGAATGCAGAAGGAAAAGTGGAGAAATACAAAGCTCAGTTAGTAGCAAAGGGTTATTCCCATGTTGTGGGAATCGATTTTGGTGAGATTTTTTCTCCTGTTGCCAAGTTAACCTCAATAAGATTTCTGTTATTTGTTGTTGTTGCATTTGATTTTGAAGTAGAACAGATGGATGTGAAGACAACATTCTTGCATGGGGATCTGGAAGAAGAAATATTTATGAAGCAACCAGAAGGT
>JZKD02S0955573.1:743514-766070 GCA_000966675.3 Picea glauca | reverse complement strand
AATGATTAAATATAAAAATATGACCACCACTTAAATGAAGATTTATTTATATGATTATAAAATACAAAGGTAAACCACAACCCACTAAAATGGAAAACTTCATTAATATAGTTAACTGAAGGCTAGTAAGTAATAAAATTATTTAACGTGCGGGAGTAATAAAAGTTATGAATTTAATAATAAAATGAAAAGATTAACTAGCGCATTTACTTTTTGGTTTTAAAAAAAAAGAAGAAGAAGGGATTAATAAAGATAGGGAAATGAGCCTTTTAACAAATTTAAAGAAAATAATTTTGGGAGAAAACTGGGGGATGAGTAACACTTGTAAGACAGAGAATTTTTAGAGGGTTTTTCTTTAAAACTTAAAATAAATGTGATTTAGGTCAAAACTGGATAAAAAGAGAGGGGCATGGGGGAAAAGGGGGGGGAGCTATTAGGTATTGTTATGCTGCCGAAATGGGAAACTGGACGGATTGCTTGTGAGGAGTTGGGATTTTTCTCAACTGCATTGGAGTGGTAGCTCAGCCGTGGAGGCAAGCTGAGAAGCTAGACTTATCTTCTGGATCTTGTGTGGCCCCTTTACGGCTCGAGGGGCTAAGGGGGAAGCAGATTACCCCTAGCATTTGGCTGGGAGGTACCGGTGTGGTGTCTACGGTCGGCGAGCGGGAGAGGCACGGAGCAGGAGCGGCATAGAGCGCGGACGTCATCACTGGGGGCTATAAGGCAACGATATGATTTTTAATTTGGTAATATAGAATGTAAAAGGGTTTGTTTATCATTCTAGACTGTGTAAATGGCTTGTGTTTCGTATTCTGGACTGTGTAAAATAGTTGATAATATTCTGGAAGGTGTAAAATGGTTGTTGTTATTCTGGACTGTGTTTTATTTTCTGATTGGGATTCGTTCGGTTAGTGTTGGGCGAATTCCTCCCGAGGGGTTCTTGAACAGGAGATGTGGGTGCTATCTCCACTGGGTTGAGTGGGTTTCTTCTTTATTTATGTTTTATTTGCGTGGGTTTCTGGGTAGTCATCAGTTGGAGAAGAAAAATTTTGCTGCTCGACTCCACTCCAGTGAACTGGTAAACGGGGACAGAACTGAAGCGCTGCCAGATTTTTCCTTGAGTTTTAAAATCCTTTCATGGCTGTCGTTGATTTGTGCCGATTGCTTGAGATTTTCGCTAGCGTTGCTTCCTTTTGAAAATGTTTATGTATGTAGGTGTTCTGAATGAAATGTATGAAGTGAGAGTCATTTTACATATTTTTCAAGAATAATGGGAGTGTTTATGATGCGTTGCCTGCGTGTTTTCCCCGATTCTGAGACCCCTTCGCTGGGGCGTTCTTCATGGCGACTCCTTCTGTGTTTCATCCATTAACCCTGCATGGACGTTCCATGAAATAAAAAGGGTTTTATATTAAAACTTCAGTCTCTTCCTTGCCTCTTCTCCTCCCACAATCTCGAGTCAGATCCCTCCTGAGAAAAATATATATACATATAATAAATAAAAAGGGGACAAAGGGCTGCGTGAGGACAGAAGGGAACCCAGGGACACTATCACTGAAGGCGATTGGATCTCACGACCTCTCATCCCCGTCCCAATCGAAGGCAGACAATAAACTATACAGGGAAAGCTCTTTAGCGAAGAGAAATGTGTGGGAACTCTACCACAGTACCAAATGGCGGCCACTGCGAAAGGTTCTAATATTTTGCGTTGAAAACCTATGATATTGTTCATGTTTTAACATATTTTTTACCAGTAGATAGGGTACATAATGTCGTGCACATATTTTGATTTAAGTGCTCAGTGGAAGTTAAGTTTTGTTACATAATTAACCATGGATCTCAGTATTGTTAATGGTTTGGTAATAAGTGACCTTCCACACAATTCTTTAATTAGTTTTTATGAGACTGCACCAGTAGATAGGGTTCTTGAGATTGTTCATGTTTTAACATGATTTGGAACCAGTAGGATGGATAGGGTATATTTCTCTAGTAGGTTTGTTGCTTCTGATATTTTTTATTTGCAAATAGGAGATCCAATCTCTTTGTGTATCTGACTGCACTCAGCCACCAGCTTAACCCTAATGAATCTCTTTATGCGTGCCATATTTTATTCCTTAATGTCGATGAGATACAGGACGCGATTTTTTTTAGGTTTTATATAAAAGAATCTGTCATAATATAACTGCAATAGGAGGACTTCATTTACCATACGATTTTCCATAAGACTTTCCTCCTGGTTTTTATTTCTTTGCGCTCATCACCGTTAATTGTTTATCATGGTTGTAATGATGTTGTAACAAAATCTCATGGTAAGCTTGGGTAAAGTATGGTAATATTTGTTTAGTTTGCAATGTTAATACTTGTTTAAATGGCAATGTTAATATTATTTAAATTGCAATGTTAATGATGATGCTTAAACTGCAATGTTAATATTTGTTTAATTTGCAATGTTAGTACTTGTTTAAATGACAATGTTAATATTGTTTAAATTGCAATGTTAATGATGATGCTTAAATTGCAATGTTAGTATTTGTTTAATTGCAATGTTAATACTTGTTTAAATTGCAATGTTAATATTTGTTTAAATTGCAATGTTAATGATGATGTTTAAATTGAAATGTTAATATTTGTTTAATTTGAAATGTTAATGATGATGTTTAAATTGCAATGTTAATATTTGTTTAAATTGAATGTTAATGATGATGTTTAAATTGCAATGCTAATATTTTGTAAGGTTATTGTAAAGTATGGTAATAAATTTGAAGGCAAGGTAAGATAATATGGAGAATGTAAATGTTCGGGGGTTTACCAATATGGTAATGATATCGTTGCTCAATTATGGCGATTAACAGAAAAAGGCAATGTGCTTGTGATTATTCCTTGTCCTTGAACTAGTGCAAAATGACTTTATAACTAAATAATGGGGGTTGAGATTATTTGGTTTTTACCTTATGTTAAGGTATTCGTCGGTTAATGAAATTTAATTGAGCAGTTGGTCAGTAATCAATCACAGTTGGGTCGTAGGAATGTCCGGTCATAGTTATTGGTTGGTCCTTGCCTGAGTCCTTTTTCTTGCACCTTCCGTAGAGGATGTGGTTTTTCATTTATTTATTGTTCTGCCACGTTGTTAATGTCTTGTTGGGTCTGCTTGTATCGGGTGGGATGTAGACACCTCCAGGTAACCTTAGGAGATATGTCGGTGTGTGTGATTATTCGGTGTAAAGAATCCAGTGCCGTATCAAGAGTCTCGGGCCCTTTAAAGGCAGGGTTTCCACTCTTGCGACACACTTGATGGAGATTACTAGTTTCTGCCTGAGCAGTCGGCTAGGAGCCTATCTGACCTTCTCTCTCTCCGGAGCAGCGAACTAAGATTAAACGCCCTGCTTTCCTGTGCAGAAATAGTAATATCTACTACTATGGATCCTTCCCTATGTGTTCGTACTGTGCATAACCCAGTATGCCGTTAAATGTTTGCGTTGTGTGCCTTGTGTCTAGGGTTGTTTATTGCTTGCAGTTACTAGTTGTGTGCCTTCAGTCTTCTTGTGATGAATATCGTGGTTGCATCTTGTTGGTTGTCGAGTGACAACGTAGAGTCAAGTGTGTCTGTTAATTCTACACACGCGCACACACCTGAAACAAAAAACAAAAAACAAAAAAAAAAAACAAATTTGCACCTGTTATCAGAGTTGTTGTCGTAACGAGGAGGTCGTTATAATTTCTTAATGAACACTAGAAATGTTTCTTCTATTACTGGAGAAAGTGTCTCATCATTGTCTTCTCCCTCTTGCTGGGAATATCCTCTAGACACAAATCAGGATTTGTACATATTTATATTGTTATCTGCAACATGCTTGTTCTATTAGATCAATATTGGAATTCACTACTAACTTCCCTTCTAGTCTCAAGGGAAAATCCATATCCCATTCCTTCTGATTGGATTGCTCCTTTTTCATTGAAACAAAGCAATCTTCCTAGGAGATTTCACATTTCTTAGAAGTCTCTGAAGCTACGATCTAGTGTTCTCAACTCATGGAATATGTCTTTATGTCCTGGAAAACGTCTCTTTTTCTCATTGGTTGCTCTTTGATATCAGGCTCACTATGAGTCTCCATGCTCCCTCTGAGGCTATAAAAACTTCAAAGTCTCTGTAGGATATACTTGGTGTTGAATACAAAGTCTTAATATGAAAATATGAGTTAGACTTCAAACAAATTCTTCTTCCTATCAAGGTGGCTTCATTATCCATTGACCGATTCTACTATGACTTCTATTCTAATGTTTGGTCATCTTTGGAGCCTTCTGCTCCTTATAATCAATCTCCATATGAGATACTCAGTATCTCAAAAGTAGCTTCTTCTTCATCTTCTTTGGTGCATGGATGTATATGATCATGTATACAACTTGGATAGTCTACTTCATGTTTCATCTAATATGTTTCCTCCGGCAACCATTACTATAGATGCCTTCAAGGTTATCACCTGTGACCTTCCTGGAATAAGAAAAACAAGGGAGAAACAATATACAGGAATAATACTCTTTATAATAATAATAAACACAATAGCGAGAACAATTGTCACAATAGTTTTTTCAAAGCTATCACTTGTGACTTTCCTGAAACAAGGGTAAAATGTAAGAAAGACAATAATAAGGAATGCGAGAAACACTCTTCTAGTGTTGTGATCAATCATTCCTCCATGGTAACCTGGAAACAAAACAAGAAGTTTCTCCTAGAGGAGATGTTTAGTTATATCTAGTAAATGATTACAATAAGCATCTATCTCAATATTTCTCACATGCTACCAAGTATTCATGAATAAAATTTTTCAAAGATTGCTATCACAATTAGGTGTTTAGCAATTATCAAGCTTCATATGTGCAAATTTGAATCTTATCAATTTAATCAATCAAACTTGGAACCTGGAGTCTCGTCTTCAATAATGAGTGTTGTTTTTTTTTCTTTTGAGTCTCCTTCACTCAAGATGACAAGTATTTTCTTCGACCTATCCTTTGTACTAAAACAATATTTAGAGAATAAACTCTATAATATCAACCTTAATCAATATAATACTTTTGACTTTAATTTTGACTAATGGTTAGTATGATAACTTCAACAGATCAAAATGAAACCTAGATATGAATAAGATCACAATAATGTCATAACAATTAGATGCATATCAAAGTAATCAAACTTGGTGTGCATAGTTCCTCTTAATGTGTTGGATTTTTTCTCCTTATGGATCTATGATTATTTCTTAGAAAAAAGATCCTTTCTCCTGCAAGTACACTTTAAAATAATGATACAGTTTAAATATGTGTAAGTACATACCTATGACAGTATCCACAGGTGGTGGAACCATCCAACATCAACGACAAGAATTAATGGACCTTTAAAACTTCAAAGGTGCTCCAACTTGTAAAATAAAGGTAGCGAGTGACCTGCTAGGGTAAGGTGCACTAGGACAATAAAAACCCAATCCCATCACTTTACTACAATTGGTGTTGGCACTTCAACTGGCATGGAACTGGCATGAAGGAACTAGAACTACAAATGTAACTGATATTGCAACTGCAACTACAACTAGTACTACAACTGGTACTGCAATTGCAATTGCAACCTAGGGTTGATGAGGAAACCTTAATTCCTCAAACTTTGAATTTTTGTTGATGAGGAAATCCTAATTCCTCAAACTTTGAATTTCAAAATTTTGGTCGAGAGAATAGATGCGCCCTCCTAAGGTGAGCTCCTATATTGTCTTGGTTTCACCAACGTCCTCCAACAAAGGTAATAATGCCATTCTTAGGGTTTATGCAGAAACCCTAATTTTTCAACAATTGCAACATTGAAAACTGAATCTGGGAGACGGTGCATTGAGGCTATCTACCTCTTTATAAACTGTGAATTGGTCTCTTTCAGGCATGCCCTAATACCATGTTGAAGTTTTACTTATACAACTAGCAGTTGTGGTTCTTCTTTATTATTATAATTATTTAATACATTAACTGCATAAATAAGATCATTGAAAGAGAGGCAATCAAAGAAACAATAGAGACACACATATTATCCTGGGAAACCCTCATGGGGAAGAAAACCCAACAAAAACTCCCTCAATATAGATAGACCAAAAACTGAATAGACGATCCTCCTCTACCTCTTCACTAGGAAGAGTAGTGCACTACTTAACCAAGATATACCAATAGATAGACCAAAAACCCTCCTTGACTTCACCCCCAATTGAAATTGTTTATCCTCCAAGACTTGCACACTGCAGAGTTGGATATTGTGTCTATCCAAATGAGGCGTTGACCTCTCTTATAAATAGTGATCTGGCCAGCCTATAATTATGTCTGGTCTAAACTCCTCTTAATTTACATTTTAATTTTCAAGGCACAAAAGGGCCGAATTTTACTAAGGCACAATAGGTCCTAATTAAACATAATATAATATAATATTATTCAACTCTCTCTCAGGTAGAATATTCTTTGTAGTTACAATATTTCAACAATAATGTATTTCAAAAAGGAATATTTTCATAATCGATCATCTGCATCCTATGTTGATCATCCCACTTGGAAATGTTCTCCTCCAACAGTGTTTATGAGATTGAGTAGTGAAACAATATTAACGGGGGTTCTAGTTTGATCAAGGGTTTCATGAGTTAGACCTTAGAAAGATCCCTATGCATTCCTTACCAATATTAGAATTTTTGGGTTCCATAAATGTGAAGGTAGCCTTGGAAGTCGATCCCATAAGGGGTACCTATCCCTTGCAACCCTACTTCACATACTCAAATACATTGGCCATCATATTGAGGAGTTGGGGTATATTTTTACCATTTTTACTAATTTAAATCCACTTAGAACCCTTGATCCACTTCCCTTTCAAGTTCTATCATTTTTATACGGGTCGAAAACCAAACATAATTCCATATAAGCTTCGATTAGGCCAATTCAAAGGTTCAAGCATTGACCCCAGTTCAAAAAACTACATCTGATTTTTTTTCAAGTTCCAACATCCTCCCCAATTTAATTCAAAGGAATCCCATCGACCCCTTCGAAACAATTCACATCGATCCATTTTGAACATCTCCCATGACCTCATATAAAAATTGAAACATGACCTGTGGCCCCATTTGTGTGATAGAAATATCCTAGTGGTTATGAAGCTGATCTTCCTATCAATTTGTATAGTCCTTCTTCTTCAACACCAGACACGTTTTCATGAGTGTATGTCTAAACCTTTAGACCATATAATAACCTTTTTGTCAATGAATTCCATGTCGTAAATGAATGCCATGTCGTAGTCCATATATTGTAATGTTGAGATAGAGAGTAGGTTTTGTCTTATTCTAGGTGAAAATAATATATTCTTCATATGTAGTAGATATCCAAATTCTAGTTGAAATGTTTATGTTCTAATACCCTTTTCTGCATACTTAATGTTGTTTCCAATCTTGGCTTGTAACATTGAAATTCATCTTAGAAAAATTTCTGATGGATTTTCTATGTCTAGTCATGTGTTTGGATACACTTCTATCTATCATCCATTTATCACTATTATTGGTAATAGTTCCTATAAGAGTGGAGAATAGGTAATGATCTTCAATTTGTCTTCTTCCCTGCAACATGATAGGGAAAAATTAAGGTAAAACTTCAAACTCATCAAAACTGCAATTTGAGGGCACTAGTAGGTGCACTAGGCCAAGGTGAGTTGATATATGCTAAATTATGTCAGTAAATAGTCCAATAAGTGCTCAACAAACGTCTTCAAAACTTGTTGCACTAGCTGTAGTTGCCGTGTGCAACAACATTTTTTTCAAACTCCACCAGATAAAATTTTGAGACTTCCAGGGGGTGTGATCTGCTAGGGTGAGCTGATTTGTTGTAGAATTATCCCAATTGACATTTAGAACAATGCTCAATGAGCTTGTCTAGGTTTTCTACAGTTGCTTCTCTTACGACAATTTCCCAGTTCGGTCTAATGTGCAATGGTAGAATTTCTATCCGACTCTGATACCATGTTTGACTTTCATAACTGTTGTAGATATTGAAATTTATTTCTTTTTCATCATTAATTTATTATTATAATACATCAATCATATCCAATATTATATAACAGAGATAATAATATCACAAAAATCTAACCATGCACAAGAGACACAAGAAGTATCCTGAGAAAACCCATAATGGGGGAAAAACCCAACAAACTTTTCTCTAGAAGAATATCCAATCCAAGTTTCAATAATAAAATAAGATAACAAGACGATAAGATATATTGATCAAGAGATGATTCACTGTCATCTCCATGATGGCTTGTTGTTGTCACAAACTGTCACAAAGTAGTCTTCAATATGTTGACCCAAAATTCTCCTTTCATTTACCAAGAATATGCCTTCTAATAGTCAATGGGTCGGCCTCCTTCTCTCCCATAGATGTGCATCAAATTGTCCTTAGAAGGATGACTCATAATTGTGATAATATTGGTGCCAACAATAGCTAAGATTTGCACCAAGAGTGGGTTCAGACCTGCAATGGAAGTGTTGTTGAGTTATGTACCTTGGGAGGTGTTCCCCATGTGCTTGTGACCTCCTTAGCACATGTGGGATGGACATTACACTTTGTACCTTGTACTTTTGTCTAATTTCACTTTGACTTTGTCTAAAGTCAAATTTAGTCATTTTTGGCCTAAAATGACTATTAATTCACAAAGGGGGTGAATTAGAGACATAAACTTGACTTAGGAAACTTAACCCAAAGTGGGTTATTGAGTTAGATATTTTTGGGGAGATCTCAAACATCGATTAGATGGGAGATGAGATGATCTCCACCATTCATATCTTAGGTTTCCTTATGCATGTCAAAGAGGGGAGAAAAGGGTGAAGGAGGCATTCATTCTTCTTTTGTTCATTGTGAGAGGAGCTCTTGGAGGATGAACATGAGTTTTGTTGCATGAGGATTCTTGAGCTTGGGCGCAAACTTTCTTGGAGGGAGGATTACATCATCTACCCTTGTTTATTTAGTGGAGAGGTTCTACTTCTGAGGAGGGTGCATTGCCAGATTGGGGCACATCATTTGTGGGAGGACTTCTAGCCATCAAATTGCAGTGAGATCAGTTATAGAGGGAGGCCATCCAACAGAGCTTCATTCCTGTGGAGGGGTTTCCAGATATCAGCTCACAGTTTGCAGTTGGAGTAGTTTCAGTGGATTTTCCAGCTTGTATGTGGGGCACACCTTCCTGGGGTGCACTTGGAGGATTTGGGCTTGTATATAAGCTCAGTTTGGGTTGTTATTGTATCAGGTTCCATTATATATTGTACTTGTTGTATTCCATCTTCTTCTTTCCTCATATATGCATATATATTCCAAACTGGTTTTCCCCGGGGGGGGGGTTTATCCAAGGTCATGTTGACTAAAAATACCTGTGTACAAAAATGCATGTGTTAGTCTCTTAGATATGTTTATTTTCAACTGTAAAGATCTATAGGTGTGTTATATTTATTTTGGTATGCATGTGCTAACATCTAGTCACTAAAACTACATTCTAGACAACCCATAATCGCAAATATAACTGTAACTAATCAGCAATAATTTCTTGGACAGTTGGTTGTTATAAAAAAACAACAAATACTTTATCAGACAGTTGAAACTTAGAGCTTATCTATGGTCAAAGACAGAGCCAGTAGGCAAGCTTGATAGGACCTGAAAATCTTCATGGTATTAGAGCGGAGGTGGCTGAAATTTTGAGCAGTTGGGACAACATTTTGTTGGTTTTCATATACATCTTCTTGGAAGATTTTCGAGGATAGCCATTGACTCATTCAATGGTTTTTAGAGGGTAGATTTTTGCAGAGGATGGTTGGGAAGTTTTGGACACTTGTCATTAGTCTCTTTTCACACCTACGTAGTAGCAATGAGGTTGATTTTACTTGACCTCTTTTCACACCAATTTTGTTAGGAGTGAGGTCAGATTACACTTGTCTCTTTTCACACCTATGTTGAAAGGAGTGAAACAATGTTTTCCTTGGCAGTGTGAGCATCAGTTGGGGATTTCAGTTTGGCAAAGATGTCAACATCTCAGATGCGAGTTGAGGACAGGCTAGTAGGGGCTAGCAATTGGTCGCCTTAGAAGATGAGGATGATCTTCATCTTAGAGGACCTCGAGCTATGAGACATAGTCGAGGAAAATATTCCCCCCATTCCTGTTACTGCTCCCGTCTTGGTGGTAGAGTTCAGGAAAAGGAACAACAAGGCAAATAAGATTGTTTGTGACGTAGTTCGTGACTATATCATACCCCATTTGACGGGGAATACTTTTGCATATGAGATGTGGGCATCTCTATGGAAGTTGTATGAGAGATCCAATGAGAACCGGAAGATGGTTCTTCATGACTGAATCAGGGGCATTTGCATGCTCAAGGATGAGTCGGTAACTTCATTCCTTGGTCATTACACTCAAATCAAAGATGAGCTTGGAGCCATCAGAGAGGTTGTTGATCCTAACTCTTTGGTGAGGCAAGATATGAATAGCTTCACTAAACTGTGGGGTCCATTTGTATGTGGCATATTTTCTAGGGAGGTCATGCCTACATGGGAGAGGATGTGGGATGACTTTGTCTAGGAGGATATTAGGCTTGCAACCGAGGCTTTTGGAAAGAGGAAACAACAACATCATATTGGTCAGGGTGAGGAGGATCTTTGTCTTTGGACAAAGGGCAAGAAGAAGGTCGAACATGGGGGTCGTTAGGGTCCCAAGTTTGGGGCACCACCATAGGGGACTGGAGGAGGAGAGAGAAGCAATGGTCAGGATAATGGTCAGAGGAGATATATGAGCAAAGTGAAGTGCTTTGTTTGTAAGAGGTTTGGGCATTATGTTGGATAGTGCCTGAATAGGAAGAAGAAGAAGGGTGGTACCGCAACTACAACAGAGGAAATAGATTTTCAAACACAGTTTCAGAGAGAGTGTGCCTTTCTTATATGTTGCACTTTAGTTGAGATGACACCTAGTATATGGTATATTGATAGCGAGGCTTCGAGCCATATGACTAGACGTCGAGAGCATTTTTATGATCTTAGAGACACCGATGTTAGTATTGAGATTTCTCTTGGAGATGACAGAGTGGTCATAGTTGCATGGGTAAGCATAGTTTCCTTTTAGATAGATGGCATGCCACCTATATCGTTCATGAATGTTCTTTATGTACCTGGGATGAAAAGAATTTGATTTCAGTTTCCACCTTCCAAGATAGAGGTTTTGAGGTGACATTCAGAGGCACCAAGGTACTGAATCATCCTCAGGGGTATTCACTTGCCTCAGGACATGTGATTGGAGTGAGGGATGGGAAACTGTTCATATTACCTTTTTCAGCCACTTCATGCATTGGCAGTGAGTAGTGACAACAACAAATAGATATGTGAGTTATGGCATCGCAGGATGGCCCACCTACATCATGGGGATCTTGGAGGACTAAGAGAGGTTGTGACCAAAGTGCCACAGATCAATATTGAGCATCAGGATGTGTGTAGAGGGTGTGCGCTTGGTAAGTTTACCAAGGCATCGTTCCCCAGTAGTGATACTAGGTCAGCTGGGATACTGGATTTAGTACAAACGGATGTGTGTGGGCCCATGAATCAGAGGTCCTTGAGTGGTTGTCAGTACTATATCACATTTATTGATGACTACTTGAGGAAGAATTGGATCTATTTCCTGAAGGCCAAGAGTGAGGTCTTCACACAGTTGAAAGAGTTCAGAGCTCTTGTGGAAAACCAATTGAGAAAGAAGATCAAAGTCTTGTGGTCGGATAACGGGGGAGAGTATTCCTTGAGATATTTTGTAGATTTATGTGCACAACATGGCATCAGGAGACAGATGATCATACCTTCCAACCCCCAACAGAACGGGGTTGCCGAGAGGAAGAACCGGGCCATTACTAGTGAAGTGAGATCCATGCTGCATGATCAGAGTTTTCCTTTGTACTTATGGGTAGAGACATGTCCTACTATAGTTTATCTGCAGAATAGGATCCCTAGTAAGATTTTGGAGAAGATGAATCGTGAAGAGGCATTCACTGGTAGGAGGCCCGATGTCGATCACATCAGGATCTTTGGGTGCTTGGCATTCTCTCATGTCCCCTCATAGAGGAGGAAAAAGCTAGACCCCACAACTCATCAGGGGATTCTAGTTGGATACTCAGAGGTGTCAAAATCCTATCGCATCTACATTTCTCCACTTAGGAGAGTGGTGGTGAGGAGAGATGTCATATTTGAGGAGGATAGGGCTTTTGCGAGATCTCTTGAGTCAAGAGTTGGAGTTGAGGATGATGCAGAGTCACCGATTGCAGCCTCAGAGGGAGCACAACCTCAGAAATTAGGTACACCAGTATCAGGGGTGACAAGGTCACCATGCACAACTTCAGTGTCACAGTCATAGTATGTTCAATCATATGGGGCACATAATTCAAAGGGAGCACAAACTTGAGGATCTCGGAGTGTTGAGATAAGTCCCAAGGAAGTCACTCTTGGGCAGAGAGACCTTACTTCTTCGTTGACTACTTCAGGGAATAGGAGACCTTTATGGTTTCAGGAGACCCTAAAGGAGGATAGGGGGAATGTAGGGGGGCGGAGCCCCCCGTGCGGGGGTCCGTGGGAAGCGCCCCCAAAAATTTGTCTTTTCCTCCGAAAACATGACACCTACCTCAGGAAACGTGTCATGTATTTAGGCGATTTTTACGGCACATGATTTTTGTTGATGGTTTTCTATTTCCGGTTAAGGAATTAGGGTTTTGGACTAATCTAGGTCATTGTGTTAGGGTTTTGGATGCCGTTGGCTTCTATATGTATATTGTATTGTAAACAATGTAACACAAATGGATGAATATAATATATGTTGGGTTTCCCGGTTTGGGTTTCCAGGGGAAACATATCTGTGTAATGTTTGTATTTTCCATTGTATCTTTTCTGTTCTTTTCTGAATATCTGTTTA
Source organism: Picea glauca (assembly GCA_000966675.3). Classification (NCBI taxonomy): domain Eukaryota; kingdom Viridiplantae; phylum Streptophyta; class Pinopsida; order Pinales; family Pinaceae; genus Picea; species Picea glauca. The sequence goes on along the minus strand of JZKD02S0955573.1, from coordinate 753,094 downwards.
CAATAGACATTGTACAAGGTTAGAATTTACATTAACAACATAATATAGAGAATAACAAACCAAAATGACACCTTTATTGAAATGGGAGAAATATTCACTTGCCTCTTCGAGGGGGCAACCTCCAACATAAAAATTCTCCATTACAATAATTTTCAAGACAAAGATTTCTCATTCTCTTGACTCCTTTTTATACTGAATCTATGTATCAAAAGAAAATTCTAGAGGAAGATATTTCTAGAAGCAAAAGATTCTATTATGTCTTCTTACATTTGACCATTTCACCTTATTAACTAGGACTTGTTTATTAATATAGGCCTTTATTACATGGAAACTATATTATTCTACCTACATGAGGGGTTATGGATATTAGGTCCCTAAAATGCCCCCCCCCCCTCGAATGGTAGTTGGCTGCCAGGTGGCATCTTTTGGTTGTGTGTCCTTGCAATGAACTAAAACTTCCTTGATGGTGCACTAGCGGAGATGACGCTTGTGTTGGTCCAAGATTTCTTATGGTTGCAGCCAGATGGAACCTTCTTAATCCAACTCAGGTAGATTAGTTTGAGTCTGCACCTAGTTTCGAGCACTTTCTTTAAGTAGGAAACATGAAAAATAGGATGGAGTTTAGAGTGTCTGGGAAACTCTAATTGATATGATACTAAGGCACAATAGGGCCTAATTAAAAATAATATAATATTATATTATTCAACTCTCTCTCAGGTGCAATATTCTTCACAGTTACAATATTCAACACTCCCCCTTAACAAGAAGGGTATTCTAATGACAACATTAACAACAACTGACTAGACTCAATACATCATCAAAAGGAGGGGACATATTCATGAACATGAGGAACATTTCCGGTCATATCTATAGGTCATCGATTTTTTTTTCTCATCATCAACATCAATAGAAACTTAACGTCATCATCATCTACAACACGAAGCTGGAGTAACATCATCATCAACAACACGAAGGTGTAACATCAACATAAAAAACATGAAGCTGGAACAACAACATCATAAAAAACATGAAGTTGGAATAACATCATCAACAACACAAAACTGGAACAACAACATCTATATGTGTCAATAGAATGAGGCATGTGCATCAACAAAAACATCTATGGTACTATGATAGACCATCCTTATCGAACCTTCAAGATCTGCCCAGGAATCATAAGATTCCCTAGGATATAGAATCCTAACTGAGCTACCACTACTAACCACAACTGACATATGCATGCACAGGTACTCTGATAGATCATCCTTACCATACCTTTGAGATCTTCCCAGGGATGATTAGTCCCTTAGGATATAAAATCCTAATTGAGCTACCCATTGTTGGTCAGGATACCATAGTATCATCAACATCACTCCCCCTTTCAAGGGAGGTCCTTCTAGACTACACCAAGATTGTCTTAGAAGTACTCAAACTTCACTCGAGATAGAGGCTTATTCAACACATCTGCAACCTGCTCATCTATGCCAACATATTGAAGCTTTATAGCTCCCTTATGCACCATGTCACAAATGTAGTCATATCAGATCTCTATGTGCTTCATCTTATCATGGAACACTGGATTCTCTGTCATCTTTATGCAACTCTGGTTATCACATAGAATCATGGTAGCTTCCATATCCAGATCGAACAAACCTGACAACAACTTCTAAATCCATATGGCTTCACAACTGGAACAACATGCTTCAATGTACTCTGCTTCTTCTTTGCTGAGAGATATATTGGAATGTTTCCTATTTTTCTATGAAGTCATGGCTGACCCCAAATTGAAACAACATCTTGAATTTATCTTTATGTATGAAGCACTTCCATCCCAATCTGAATCAGTATAACCATACAGTCTGAAGTCATGATCTCCAGTATAAAAAAGACCATAATCCAATGTAACCTTAAGGTATCTCATTGCATGCTTTGCAGCTACAAGGTGAACACATCTGGGCTCCACCAGATACTAACTCAAGGTGTTCACAACAAAGAATATATCTGGCCTGGTATTCATCAGATACATCAACGAACCAATCATCTATCTGTATAGAGTAACATCAGCTATTTTTGACGAAGTATCATCCAATAACTTCAGATTTGTCTCCATAGGAGTGGACATGCCTCTATATTCCATCATTCAAAATTTTTACAACATACTTTTTTTAATTAAGGAAAATCTCTTCTAGGATCTGCAATACATCAAGACCTAAGAAATAGTGCATTGATCCTAGGTATTCATTTCAAATTTAGTGGAAATATTATTCTTACAATCTATGATGAGATTTTGTTCATCTGTCAAGAATAAGTCATCCACATATATAAACAATATAACTGGTCCATCATTCTCAATATTGAAGTAAAGGTTGGGATCAAATTTACTCTTGGTAAATCCCAAGCTCATAAAAACATTATAAATACTGCCATACCAATCTCTTGAAGCTTGCTTCAACTTGCAGACATGAGTCTTCCTGTACTATACTTCGAAACCAAATTTTCACATCACATTGTACCAACATGGTATAGTTTCTCACTTGCAACTTAATATGCATAATCATGTGTTCATTCTATGTGCTTTCTGCAAAGCACTATTTGTCTCACTACCTCAGAGTATGTCCTCTACTCTCTCTGCAACTCTTTCGTTGGGACTAGGACCCTTAACTTGTGATTGTTATTTTTGAAGTTGAGAATGACTGCTCTATTCTCATTGTAGCTGTTGAAATCTGATAGTATCTCCTCTATTCTATCATGTCAACAACTTCATCTGAAACTGAAGGTAGTTTTTCTTCTTTCATGGAGGCAACTCAATCTCAAATACATGGACTACTTCCTCTAAATCTCATATTTTATCATACTCATGGTTGTTCTGGATTTCTTAATGAACGCTAGAACTGTTTCTTCTATTACTAGAGAAAGTGTCTCATCATAGTCTTCTCCCTCTTGCTGGGAGAATCCTCTAGACACAAATCAAGATTTGTACATCTTTGTACTGTTATCTGCAACATGCTTTTTCTGTTAGATCAATATTGGAACTCACTACTAACTTCCCTTCTAGTATCAAGGGAAAATCCATATCCCATTCCTTCTGATTGGCTTCCTCCTTTGCCATTGAAACAATGGAATCTTCCTAGGTGATTTCACATTTCTTAGAAGTCTATGAAGCTACGATCTAGTGTTCTCAACTCATGGAATATGTCTTTATGTCCTGGAAGACGTCTCTTTTTCTCATCTGATGCTCTTTGAGATCAGGCTCACTATGAGTCTCCATGCTCCCTATGAGGCTATAAAAAATTCAAAGTCTCTGCAGGATGTACTTGGTGTTGAATACCAAGTCTTAATATGAAAATATAAGTTAGACTTCAAACGAATTCTTCTTCCTATCAAGGTGGCTTCATTATCCATTGACCAAGTCTACTGTGACTTCTATTCTAATGTTTGGTCATCTTTGGAGCCTTCTGCTCCTTATAATCAATCTCCATATGAGATACTCTGTATCTCAAAAGTAGCTTCTTCTTCATCTTCTTTGGTACATGAATGTATATGATCATGTATACAACTTGTATAGTCTACTTCATGTTTCATCTAATATGTTTCCTCCTGCAACCATCACTATAGCTCCCTTCAGGGTTATCACCTATGACCTTCCTGGAACAAGAAAAACAATGGAGAAACAATATACAAGAATAATACTCTTTATAATAATAATAAACACAATAGCGAGAACAATTGTCACAATGGTTTTTTCAAATATATCACTTGTGACTTTCTTAAAACAAGGGTAAAATTTAAGAAATACAATAATAAGGAATGAGAGAAACACTCTTCTAGTGTTGTGATCAATCATTCCTCCATGGTAACCTGGAAACAAAACAAGAAGTTTCTCCTAGAGGAGATGTTTAGTTATATCTAGTAAATGATTACAATAAGCATCTATCTCAATATTGCTCACATGCTACCAAGTATTCAAGAATAAAACTTTTCAAAGATTGCTATCACAATTAGGTGTTTAGCTGTTATCAAGCTTCATATGTGAAAATTTGAATCTTATCAATTTAATCAATCAAACTTGGAACCTGGAGTCTTGTCCTCAAGAATGAGTGTTTTTTCTTTTTTCTTTTGAGTCTCCTTCACTCAAGATGACAAGTATTTTCTTCAACCTGTCCTCTGTACTAAGACAATATTTAGAGAATAAACTCTATAATATCAACCTTAATCAATATAATACTTTTGACTTTAATTTTGATCAATGGTTAGTATGATAACTTCAACAGATCAAAATGCAACCTAGATATGCATAAGATCACAATAATGTCATAACAAGTAGATGCATATCAAAGTAATCAAACTTGGGGTGCATAGTTCCTCTGAATGTGTTGGATTTTTTCTCCTTATGGATCTATGATTATTTCTTAGAAAAAAGATCCTTTCTCCTGAAAGTACCCTTTAAAATAATGATACAGTTTAAATATGTGTAAGTACATACCTATGACAATATTCACAGGTGGCATAACCATCCAACATCAACAACAAGAATTAATGGACCTTTAAAACTTCAAAGGTGCTCCAACTTGTAAACTAAAGGTAGTGAGTGACTTGCTAGGGTAAGGTGCACTAGGAAAATAGAAAACCAATCCCATCACTTTACTACAATTGGTGTTGGCACTGCAACTGGCATGAAGGAACTAGAACTACAAATGTAACTGATATTGCAACTACAACGACAACTAGCACTGCAACTAGTACTGCAATTGCAATTGCAACCTAGGGATGGTGAGGAAACCTTAATTCCTCAAAATTTGATTTTTTTTTGATGAGGAAACTTTAATTCCTCAAACTTTGAATTTCATAATTTTGGTCTAGGGAATAGATGTGCCCTCCTAGGGTGAGCTCCTATATTTTCTTGGTTTCACCAACATCCTCCAACAAAGGTAAAAATGTGATTCTTAGGGTTTATGCATAAACCCTAATTTTGTAGCAGTTGCAACATTGAAAACTGAATCTGAGAGAGGGTGCGTTGAGGCTAGCTACTTCTTTATAAACTGTGAATTGGTCTCTTTCAGGGATGCTCTAATACCATGTTGAAGTTTTACTTATACAACTAGCAGTTGTGGTTCTTCTTTATTATTATAATTATTTAATACATTAACTGCATAAATAAGATCATTGAAAGAGAGGCAATCACAAAAACAATAGAGACACACATATTATCCCGGGAAACCCTCATGGGGAAGAAAACCCAACAAAAACTCCCTCAATATAGAGAGACCAAAAACTGAACAGACGATCCTCCTCTACCCCTTCTCTAGGAAGAGTAGCGCACTACTTAACCAAGATATACCAAGAGATAGACCAAAAACCCTCTTTGACTTTACCCCCAGTTGAAACAGTTTATCCTCCAAGACTTGCGCACTGTAGAGTTGGATATTGTGTGTATCCAAATGAGGCGCTAACCTCTCTTATAAATAGTGGTTTGGCCAGCCTATAATTAGGTCTAGTCTGACCTCCTCTTAATTTAAATTTTATTTTTCAAGGCACAAAAGGGCCGAATTTTACTAAGGCACAATAGGGCCTAATTAAACATAATATAATATTATATTATTCAACTCTCTCTCAGATAGAATATTATATTTTCATAATCAATCATCTGCATCCTATGTTGATCATCCCACTTGGAAATGATCTCCTCCAGTGGTGTTAATCAGATTGAGTAGTGAAACAATATTAAATGGGGTTCTAGTTTGATCAAGGGTTTCATGAGTTAGACTTTAGAAAGATCCCTATGCATTCCTTACCAGTATTAGAATTTTTGGGTTCCATAAATGTGAAGGTATCCTTGGAAGTCAATCCCATAAGGGGTACCTATCCCTTACAACCCTACTACACATACTCGAACCCATTGGCCATCATATTGATGAGTTGGGGTATATTTTTACCATTTTTACTAATTTAAATCCACTTAGAACCCTTGATCCACTTCCCTTTCAAGTTCTATCTTTTTTATGCAAGTCGAAGACCAAACATAATTCCATATAAGCTTCGATTAGGCCAATTCAAAGGTTCAATCATTGACCCCAGTTCATAAAACTACATCTGATTTCTTTTCAAGTTCCAACATCCTCCCCAATGTAATTCAAAGGAATCTCATCGACCCCTTCGAAACAATTCTCATTGACCCATTTTGAACATCTCCCATGACCTCATACAAAAATTGAAACATGACTTGTGGCCCCATTTGTGTGATAGAAAGATCCTAGTGGTTATGAAGCTGATCTTCCTATCAATTTGTATAGTCCTTCTTCTTAAACACAAATTACTTTTTCATGAGTGTATGTCTAAACCTTTAGACCATATAATAACATTTTTGTCAATGAAATCCATGTAGTAAATGAATTCCATGTCGTAAATGAATTCCATGTCGTAGTCCATATATTGTAATGTTGAGATAGAGAGTAGGTTTTGTCTTATTCTAGGTGAAAATAATATATTCTTCATATGTAGTAGATCTCCAAATTCTAGTTGAAATGTTTATGTTCTAATACCCTTTACTGCATACTTAATGTTGTTTCCAATCTTGGCCTGTAATGTTGAAATTCATCTTAATAAAACTTATGATGGATTTTCTATGTCCAGTCATATGTTTGGATACACTTCTATCTAACATCCATTTATCACTATTATTGGTAATAGTTCCTGTAAGAGTGGATAATAGGTAATGATCTTCCATTTGTCTTCTTCTCTGCAACATGATAGGGAAAAATTAAGGTAAAACTTCAAACTCATCAAAACTGCAATTTGAGGGCACTAGTAGGTGCACTAGGCCAAGTTGAGTTGATATATGCCAAAATACGTTAGTAAATAGTCCAATAAGTGCTCAAAAAACATCTTCAAAACTTGTTGCACTAGTTGTAGTTGCCGTGTGCAACAAAATTTTTCTCAAACTCCACCAGATAAAATTTGGAGACTTCCAGGGGATGTGATCTTCTAGGGTGAGTTGACTTGTTGTAGAATTATCCCAATTGACCTTTATAAGAATGCTCAATGAGCTTGTATAGGTTCTCTACTGTTGTTTCTCTTACGACAATTTCCTAGTTCGGTCTAATGTGCAATGGAAGAATTTCTATCTGACTTTGATACCATGTTTGAATTTCATAATTGTTGTAGATATTGAAATTTATTTACTTTTTGATCATTAATTTATTTACTTTTTGATCATTAATTCCCTGGTTTCGTCCTACAATCACACGTCTTTGTCCCTCATCATTGATCAAGCTCAACCGTTTCATCTTACAGTTGAGTATCGCCTCATGCGATTCCAACCAATCCATACCAATCACAACATCATAAGATCCTAAGATTGTTATGTACAGGTTGGTCCTCATGAAAAACTCTCCCAGGTTAAGGGCATAGCCCGTAACCTTTCCTCCAACCTTCTGTTTGGCTCTCAAAGCCATCTCTACGAAGCTAAACTTGTCCTGTTCGAATGCCTTTACCTTAATCCTTTTTAGCGTCGCACTAGAAATGAAACTCTCGGTAGCACCGGGATCTATCAAAATACTAAGGGTCAGGTCAACGAAGTTACCTGTCATCTCGAGCATAGTCGACTGATGCTCTGTCTGGCGGTTATTCACCGCAGCATGAATCCGATGGGCCTTGCCCATATCTCCCACGGTAGTGGGTCCAGCTGATCCAGATTCTCTGGTCCTCTCCACAGGACAATCATGCTGGTAGTGTGGCTCCCCACATGTCCAACATCCCTTCTTCGGCCCAGTAGTCCTAGTACCTGAAGTAGAAGACGATGGCCCACCGACCTAGAACCCTGGTCTATTCTGCTGAATAGGCCTAAACTGCTACTGCTGTGGGCGACACTATTGCTGATGCGGTGGTCCCTAATAAGGTGTCCACTGCTGAGGCAGTGGTCACTAAGGTGTAGTGAAATTGGATCCCCTCTGGAAGCCACGATACCCCAGCATAAGTCTCGCTGGTGTCTGGTGCTGTTGTGTTCCAGATGAACTCTGCCCTATTGGTCTCGCGGGATTCCTGGTCTGACCCCCACTGATGAGCTCCTCCTTTGGTATGAGGGCCTTCTGGACGGAATCATGCAAGGTTTGAGGCATCAAAATCCTAACCTTTGCACGTAGGCTATCGTTAAGGCCAAACACGAACCTGTTGACCTTAAGTTTCTCTGTGTTAAGGTGCGGAGCATACCAGAGTAGCTCCATAAAATGGGCCTCATACTCAGGCACCGTACGACCTCCCTGTCATAAGGCGTTGAACTCATTGAGCTGACGCTCGATGAATTCCTCTAAAAGGTACCTCTCTCGGAACCGTTCCTCGAACAGTTCCCATGACACGTCTTCGACGACCATGTTCAGCTAGGGTAGGAGCATCTTCCACCATATAAGAGCGCTCCCTTTCAATTGAAATACTGCCATACATACCTTCATGTTGGAGGTATAATCGCAAAGTACGAAGCACATCGCCATGTTCTCCAACCATGCCTTAGTGGTTGTGCCATTCGAGGCACCAAGGAACTCGGGAAATTTGACCTTCTCGAGTTTGCGGTGTATGCTACCAGTACCGACCAGAGTGCGCAATGGAACCTCAGTGGGTGTCAACTCTCTGGCCTCATCTCTGTCCAAATGGTTTATCAGTGCCTCGAAAATGCACTGAAAAGATCTCATCATCCCAACAACATCGCCAACTGCTATATGCTCCTGTCCGAGAACCTGCTCGTCTCCCTAGGGGTTAGACCCCTTAGGTGTGGATGCTACTGGAGGTGTCCTGCCTCCTCCCCTAGCACCCCATCGTCTGCCTCTGCGACATCCTCTAACCATAATTACCTGCACGCACACAATCAAATCTCTTAGCAACAATATAATCAAATCATGTCAGTAAAATCCGTAGTGATCCCAAGTCGCGGGTTGAACCCACTCTGATACCATATATAACATACCTCCTCATTACGACGACAAACCTCTTAAAACAAGTGATTTTTTTTTTTTTGTGTGTGCCTGTGTACAAGGGTAACAAGACATTATACTCTGTGCTGCCACAAGACAACAAATCATGACGCATACAACTGCGATATCAACATAAAGATCTAAGATGCATATCAACATCTCCCAGCAATGAACAACAATCAACCGAAAAAATAATAAGACTGACTACCCGCATGTCCTACCCTGCAATGGTTAGGACCTCCAAGACACATAAGCAACACTCAAGCCTAGGTTCCCATCAATTTTAACCATTTAAGGTCTCAGGGCTGGCGACTGTTCTGAGGAGCATGGAGGTGTCTACATCCTGCCTGACACAATCAGACCAAGCAATTAAAGATTACAACCAAGTACAACGATAATTAAGTGCAACAATAGTTAAATTCACAACCACGTCCTCTATGGAAGATGAAAGTTAGAAGGACTCCGACAACGACCAATTATTATTCAGACAAGGCCCTTTCCTATGACTCAATTGGCATTTAAAGGAAATATCAATCACTCCATACGATTTCCAATAGTCGGTGAGTTACCAAATCCAACCTTAAAAATAATGTAAATCCAATTAATTGCAAATCCCCATT
>JZKD02S0955573.1:722655-742959 GCA_000966675.3 Picea glauca | reverse complement strand
AACACAAAAAACACAGAGATGTGGTTGAAATTCGTGGGGGGTATCCTCCACCAAATCGCAGAGAATTATAACACAAAAATGCAAAGATGTGGTCGAAATTCATGGGCGTATCCTCCACCAAATCTCAGAGAATTATAACACAAAAAACGTAGAGATGTGTAACACCAAAAATGCAAAGATGATGTGGTCGAAACCATGTGGGTATCCTCCCCCAAATCGCAGAGAAACACAACACAAATGCAGAGATATGTAACACCAAAAACGTAGAGATTATGTGGTTGAAAATCGCATGGGTATCCTCCACAAAATCGCAGAGAAATACAAACAAAAATGCAGAGGTATGTGGTCGAAAACCGTGTGGGTATCCTTCAAAAAATCGTAGGGATATACCACTCCAAAAACGTAGAGACTATGTGGTCAAAAATCGTGTGGGTTTCCTCCACTGAAATGCATGGAAATGCAAACATAAAAACATAGACCAAACAATCATAAGGCACAGCTGTAGATCGCACAGAACCAAGGAAGGTCGACAATGCCAAGGTCATAAAATGTCTTTTATCCAATACCGACATGCAACGACAGAGTAAGAAGAAATATTTTTATAACCGTAAAACAATTACAATCGCCGAAGAACAGAAAGGAAAACCAATCAATCTGACAAGAACCCATGCAGAGTTAAGCCAAGTAGTTTTCATCCCACAAGCCAAGATAAAAATGTTGATAGCAATAAGAGAGGGCCAAGTTCCTAATACCTTCTATCATGCAAAATGAAAAACATACTGTTGTCTGATCGCCTTCTCCGGGTGACGTCCGCACGCTCCATGCAAATCCTACTCGTCGACCGTCAATACTACATCGGTACCTCCCAGCCAACACTAGGGTTACATTGCTTCCCCCTTAGCCCCCTGAGCCGCAAAGGGGCCACACAATATTCAGATGGTATGTCGAGCTCCTAGCTCGCCTCGCAAGGCCGAGCTACCACTCCGATCTGAGCTAGGAAATCCCAACTCCCCACAAGTAATCAGTGAAGTCACAAATCTGGCAGCGTAACATTATGCTAACAGCCGATCCCCTTACTTCCTCATCCTTCCTCTCTTTTATAGAGTTATAGAACTTCCAAACTTTCCCTAAATCTCATTTAATTTAAGTTTTAATAAAAATCTTCTAATAATTCTCCTTCGTACAAGTGTCATCCATCCCCCACTTTCCTCCAATAATTATTTTCTTTAAATTAATAATTGTCTCATTTCCCTCACCCACCTAGAGCTACTCCTAAATTTACTCCTAGGTGTCCCTAGATTCCCTTACAGGTTTTAAATACTTTCCCTAAAAATGAAGTTGTTAATTTAGTTCAATTTAGAAGGTTCTTAATTGCATATTCTTAACTAAGTTGACCTCACTTTTTACCATAAGTTCCCCTCTTTCCCTTAATATGTTACCTCCATTCCCTAGTTTCCTAATTTTTATAATTCCTTCTTTCCCCTTTTTATTAGAGCCAAAATGGCAGTTGCACAGTTTACCCTCTTTTCATTTTATTATTAATTTAATATCTTTTTACACTTTCACAAGTTAAATAATTAATTTCTTCTTTACCTTTGATATTCACAGATTTTATTCAAGTTCTTACTCTCTTCATTTTACCCAAAAATTTATGAAGTCCACAATTATTGCTTAAGTGGTTTTTTTATTTTATTTTAAACTTTACCATTTTATCTTTATAGAGATATTTTCTTAAGGATAGACAAAATTTTACCCCTAGAGAAGTTTTTGACTTGGAACTTAGATTCTGAACTGTGCGACATTTAATTAGGGGAGTTGTTTTAAAATTTCTTAATGTGTTGTCTGTCTTAGGGCCATCTAGGTTCGTTCCTTTAACATCACCAAAGAGACGTGCCCTTCAGGACACACTACGTGCTCCAAGGGTGCCACTCGCCTCTTTTGTTTCTTTTGCGCGACGTGCCCTTCAGGACACACCACGTGCTCCAAGGGTGCCACTTGCCTTTTTGTTTCGTTTGCGTGACATGCCCTTCAGGATGCACCACGTGCTCCAAGGGTGCCACTCACTTCTTGACTGATTGGTAGACATCAATAACCCTTGGAGTCAATACTCCGCCAGGTGAACTTGTGGGAGACTAAGGGCTTCTAAGGAATAAGGCCCCCGCCTTATTGCGCGCCCCTTAGAATCATCGTGAGCGACTGTCGCAGTCTTCCCTCATGGCATCGTGGGTCCTCTCGAACTAGGTAATCGTTAACCTATAGTTCGAGCCACGGTGGGAGTTCTAGTAGGCTGTGGTAGGGCTGTTGTCCACACCTCTCCCTCAACCTCTCTGGTAGTCGTGTGTGGCCCCTTTACTCCATATGTGAGTCTGGTCAGCAAGCTATCATCATCCTACATCATGCACAATCATGTCAAAACATGTCCACATCATATCATCTAAACAAATGTACAAAAATCACAGTAAACAATCAAACCCCAATAGCACACTCCTTGACTCGATCCGAAGTCCAAAGGGTTATGTCGATGCCTCTGCATCCTTAAGGTCCAAAACCCTACACACTCAATAAAACTGAGTCAATAGCACCTGTCTATGTCAAAGCAGTAAAACATCATGTCATCTACCATAATGTATCATAATCAAGAACAAATGTTTTAATATCATAATAGTCCATATCACTTGCGAGCAAGTGTCCTCAAAGAATAAGTTTTCTCAGTGCACCAGAGTGGGATGTTACATACACCCCTTCTTGGTCTAAACTTCGTCCCAAAGTTTCACAGTATACATGATGAAATAAGTGTATCACAGTATCATATGTCTATCTATCAAGCAAAAATGGAAATTGTTGGTGCATATCATATGCGTCCTCCCAAGTTGTCGAGTGCAGACTATAATTGTCCCATGGGACCTTGACCTGGTCTACCATTCGACGTCGTAACTGTCAAATGCAATGATCTAAGATGTGGACTGGCTCAACCGTGAGGGCTCCCTCGTCCGATACCTGCAAGAAACTCATGTCAATCACATGTGTAGGATCACTAATGTAATGTCTCAAAATAGATACATGAAAAACATTGTGCATATTCCTTAAGGAATCAGGCAAAGCTAGTCGATAGGCCATGGGCCCCTTTCTCTCCACAATCTTGAAAGGTCCCATGAATCTAGGGGAGAGTTTATCTCTCTTTCCAAACTTGATCGAACTCTTATGTTGTTTAACCCGTAAGAAGACTCGATCACTGACCTTGTAGCTATGGTTGACTCGGTGCGCATTGGCATAACTCTTCTGTCGATCCTATGCTTCTTTAATCCTTTGTCCTTGGTTTGCATTTTCTCTTCCATTTATTGGATCGCTTCTGGTCCCACCAGGACCCTATCCTTAAGACGATCCAAACTCAATGGCATCTGACACAGTCGCCTGTAAAGAAACTCGAAAGGCGCCATCTTAATGGTGCTTTGGTGACTGTTGTTGTAAGAGAACTCCACTAGTGGAAATAATTCTTCGCAATGCTTTTGTTGTTCCATCACATACATGCACAACATGTCTTCCAAGGTTTGGTTCATTCGTTCTGTCTACCCGTCAGTCTTCGGGTGATACACAGTACTAAAGTTAAGTTGGGTTCCCAAGGCCTCTTGGAAACTCATCCAAAATCATCCCGTAAACACCGATCCTCGATCGGATATAATCTTCTTAGGCATGCCATGCAGCCTCAAAATATCACTGAAGAAAACTCTGGCTATGTCAGGTGCCTGATACATCATACACACAGGAATAAAGTGAGAAATCTTCGTCAGAGTGTCTACTACTACAAAAATCAATTCATGTCTCTTGGCCATCAATGGCAATCCAACAATAAAATCCATCGAAATAACCTCACATTTCGATTCCAGAATGGCATGTGGTTGAAGTAATCCTGCTGGGTGTCTATGTTCGGCCTTCACCTGCTAACACTCAAGACATCTTTCCACATAGTTGACAATGTCGGCCTTCATTCCCTTCCAGAAGAATAAGGGTTTAAGGTCTGCCCTCATCTTCGTGACTCTCAGGTGATCCATGTAAACTGCTCTATGAGCCTCGCTCAGGATCAACATCCTTAACTCTTTGTTTGGCGGCACGTAAATCCAAATTTTAAACCTCAATAACCCATCACTATCAAATGAAAATTCCTCATATCGTGGTACCATCATTGTGTTTTGTCCGATAAAACCCTCGACCTCTTTGTACCAGTCATCGTCACGCTGTAAAGTGAGAATCTTCTCACGTAGGTTCGTCTGAAGAGGTAACACCGAGAAGATGTGTGGTCTCCGACTGAAATCATCCATCACTCGGTTCACTGTTCCCTTTATGTAAGTAATCTCAAATTTGTACTCGCTAAGTAATTCCGACCAATTACGTTGTCGCGCGTTCAAGTCGCTTTGCGTAAAAATGTGTTATACTCCACAATGATCAGTCTTTAGTTCAAATTTTCATCCAACAAGGTAGTGTCTCCAAACCTTCAAGGCATATACGATGGCTAATAACTCCAAATTGTGCGTCGTGTAGTTCTCCTCATGCCTTCTCAGTTTCCTTGAAATGTAAGCAATCACTCGTCCGTCTTGCATCAAGATTCCTCTTAAACCTTCCTTGGACACCTCAGTGCATACCAAGAAGTCCACGTCCATGTCAGGGACCTTTAGTATTGGCGTTGTTGTTAACAACTCCTTAAGCCTCTGAAATGATTCCGCGCATTTCTCGATTCAAACAAACTTCTTTTTTTTCTTCTGCAATTCCGTGATCGGATTTGCTATCTTTGAAAATCCCTCGACAAACCGTCGATAGTATCCTGCTAAACCCATAAAGCTACGCACTTCCGTGACATTCGTCTGCGTAGGCCATTTTATAATAGTCTCAACCTTGGCTGGATCCATGATGATGCCTTCGCCGGAGATGACATGCCCTAAGTAGTGAATCTTCGATTGATAAAAAGAGCATTTGGACAATTTCCCATACAATTTGTGCTCTCGCAGACACTGTAGTACCAAGCGCAAGTGTTCATCATGATCCTCCGTCGTACAAGAGTAAATCAAAATATCGTCAATGAACACTAAATATCATCCCGAAAACATCGCCAACTGCTATCTGCTTCTGTCTGAGAACCTGCTCATATGCCTGGGGGTTAGACCCCTCAGGTGTGGATGCTACTAGAGGTGTCCCGCCTCCTCCCCTAGCACCCCGTCATCTGCCTCTGCGGCGTCCTCTAACCATAATTACCTCCATAGACACAATTAACTCTATTAACAACAGTATAATCAAATCATGTCAGCGAAATCCGTAGTGGTCCCAAGTCGCGGGTTGAACCCACTCTGATGCCATTTATAACAGACCTCCTCGTTACGACGACAAACCTCTTAAAACAATTGCAATTTTTTTTTTCTGTGTGTGCGTGTGTACAAGGGTAACAAGACATTATACTTTACGCTTCCACAAGACGAAGAATCATGATGCATACAACTGCAATATCAACATAAAGATCTAAGATGCACATCAACATCTGTCAGCAATGAACAACAATCAACCGAAAAAATAATAAGTCTGACTACCCGCCCGTCCTACCTTGCAATGGTTAGGACCTCCTAGACACATAAGAAACACTCAAGCCCAGGTTCCCATTGATTTTAACCATTTAAGGTCTCAGGGCTGGCAATTGTTTTGAGGAGCATGGAGGTGTCTACATCCTGCCCGACACAAGAAAACCAAGCAATTGAAAATTACAACCAAGTACAATGATAATTAAGTGCAACAATAGTTAAATGCACAACCACGTCCTCTACGGAAGACGCAAGTTAGAAGGACTCCGAAAATGACCAATTATTATTAAGACAAGGCCCTTTCCTATGACTCAATTGGCATTTAAAGGAAAGATCAATCACTCCATACGATTTCCAATAGTCGGCGAGTTACCAAATCCAACCTTAAAAATAATGTAAATTCAATTAATTGAAAATCCCCATTTATTAAGTCATAAAAACTTATTGTACTTAGTTCAAGGACATTACAATTGTATGCTATCAATAACAGTAAAGATTATAATAACATCACCATGAAATAATACCCACATTACCTTTTATATCGCAATAACTTTGCAAAAATAACAATCACATTACATTTTAGGTGTTATCCATAACAATAAAACTACAATATCATTACCATAAATGACTGTAGTTATTAAACTGCAGTTGAACCTCTTGACGCGATCAAAAAACAGGTTTGGCATAAAAGATTGGATTTCAGATCCTTGCTATTTGATCCAGTGGGAAGGAATTCACTGTGATAACACATCATCGAACATCAGAATATCGGAATTGTAAGTTTCATCCTTTCATTTGTATACAGTTTGCTTATAATTTATAGCTGGATGTGAAATTGTAAGAGTTTATTATAATGTTCCTGTTGTTAGAAATTTGTCTGGAAGGAATTTTAGAGGAACAGTACCTGCAGATATTGGACAGTTGACCGCATTAGTTAACGTGTAAGCGGTATTATATTTTTTTCAAGTTCAAATACTCATAGAGATTAAAAATAAAAACGTATCCATGTCAATATTATACTGGTACTGTATTCATCCATTCGTCATTTTGAAATTACTAGGTCCCTTGCCGATAATCAACTTGTCGGAGCATTGCCAAATTTTTCAAATTTAACTATGTGGGAGAGACTGTAAGTGCTTTCTTATCAGCATCAAACATAAACGTTTACTTTGTCCGTCTTTTAATCCTAGTCAAATATTTCATTTAAAGAACGATACTTTCTCCGTATTTTAATCTTAATTCCCTGGCTATGCAGACATCTACACCACAAAAACTTGAGTGGTAGTGTTCCACGCTAGCTATCCCAACTCAAGAAGCTTAAAGACATGTACGTGTCTCTCTTACTTTTATTGCTCGCTCCGGTTGAAAATCATAAGAAAGTAATTAGCAATATTGTTTGAGATTATGGTTAAAATGTTGTATAATGGTTAAGTGGTCAAAAAATTTGCGGGTACCCTCCACCATATCACAAAGAATTACAAACCAAAAACTCAGATATGTGGTCAAAATTCATGGGGGTATCCTCCACCAAATCGCAGAGAATTATAACACAAAAATGCAGAGATTAAGTGGTCAAAATTTTTGAGAGTACCCTCCACCAGATCGCATAGAATTACAAACCAAAATCCCAGAGATGTGGTCGAAATTCGTGGGGGTATCCTCCACCAAATCGCAGATAATTATAACACAAAAAATGTAGAGATGTGGTCAAAATTCGTGGGGGGTATCCTCCACTAAATCGCAGAGAATTATAACACAAAAACACAGAGATGTGGTCGAAATTCGTGGGGGTATCCTCCACCAAATCTCAGAGAATTATAACACAAAAAACGCAGAGATGTGTAACAGCAAAAACGCAGAGATGATGTGGTCAAAACCGTGTGGGTATCCTCCCCCAAATCGTAGAGAAACACAACCCAAATGTAGAGATATGTAACACCAAAAATGAAGAGATGATGTGGTCGAAAATCACGTGGGTATTCTCCACAAAATCGCAGATAAATACAAACAAAAATGTAGAGGTATGTGGTCGAAAACCGTGTGGGTATCCTCCACAAAATCACAGGGATATACCACTCCAAAAACGTAGAGACTATGTGGTCGAAAATCTCGTGGGTTTCCTCCACTGAAATGCATGGAAATGCAAACATAAAAACGCAAACCAAACAATCGTAAGGCACAATTGTAGATCGCACAAAACCAAGAAAGGTCGGAAACGACGAGGTCATAAAATGTCTTTTATCCAATATTGACATGCAACAGCAGAGTAAGAAGAAATATTTTTATAACCGTAACACAATTACAATCATTGAAGAATAGAAAGGAAAACCAATCAATCCGACAAGAACCCATGCAGAGTTAAGCCAAGTAGTTTTCATCTCACAAGCCAAGATAAAAATGTTGATAACAATAAGAGAGGGCCAAAGTCCTAATACGTTCTATCATGCAAAATGAAAAACATACCGTTGCCTGATCGCCTTCTCCGGGTGACGTCCGCACGCTCCATGCAAATCCTGCTCGCCGACCGTCGAGACTATACCGGTACCTCCCAGCCAACGCTAGGGGTACTATGCTTCTCCCTTAGCCCCCCAAGCCGCAAAGGGGCCACACAATATTCAGATGGTACGTCGAAATCCTAGCTCGCCTCGCAAGGCCGAGCTACCACTCCGATCTGAGCTGGGAAATCCCAACTCCCCACAAGTAATCAATCAAGTCACAAATCCGACAGCGTAACGTTACGCTAACAGTCGATCCCCTTACTTCCTCATCCTTCCTCTCTTTTATAGAGTTATATAACTTCCAAACTTTCCCTAAATCTCATTTAATTTAAGTTTTAATAAAAATCTTCTAATAATTCTCCTTCGTACAAGTGTCATCCATCCCCCACTTTCCTCCAATAATTTTTTTCTTTAGATTAATAATTGTCTCATTTCCCTCACCCACCTAGAGTTACTCTTAAATTTACTCCTAGGTGTCCCTAGATTCCCTTACAGGTTTTAAATACTTTCCCTAAAAATGAAGTTGCTAATTTAGTTCAATTTATAAGGTTCTTAATTGCAGATTCTTTACTAAGTTGACCTTGCTTTTTACCATAAGTTCCCCTCTTTCCCTTAATATGTTACCTCCATTCCCTAGTTTCCTAATTTTTATAATTCCTTCTTTCCCCTTTTTATTAGAGCCAAAATGGCAGTTGTGCAATTTACCCTCTTTTCCTTTTATTATTAATTTAATATATTTTTACACTTTCACAAGTTAAATAATTAATTTCTTCTTTACCTTTCACATTCACAGATTTTATAAAAGTTCTTACTCTCTTCATTTTACCCAAAAATTTATGAAGTCCACAATTATTTCTTAAGTGGTTTTGTTATTTTATTTTAAACTTTATCATTTTATCTTTATAGAGATATTTTCTTAAGGATAGACAAAATTTTACCCCTAGAGAAGTTTCTGACTTGGAACTTAGATTCTGAACTGTGCGACGTTTAATCAGGGGAGTTGTTTTAAAATTTCTTAATGTGTTGTCTATCTTAGGGCCATCTAGGTTCGTTCCTTTAACATCACCAACGCGACGTGCCCTTCAAGACGCACTATGTGCTCCAAGGGTGCCACTCGCCTCTTTTGTTTCTTTCGCGTGACATGCCCTTCAAGACACACCACGTGCTCCAAGGGTGCCACTCACCTTTTTGTTTCTTTTGCACGACATGCCCTTCAGGATGCACCACATGCTCCAAGGGTGCCACTCGCTTCTTGACTGATTGGTAGACATCAATAACCCCTAGAGTCAATACTCCGCCAGGTGAACTTGTGGGAGACTAAGGGATTCTAAGGAATAAGTCCCCTGCCTTATTGCGTGCCCCTTAGAATCACCGTGAGAAACTGTCGCAGTCTTCCCTCGTGGCATCGTGGGTCCTCTCGAACTAGGTAGTCGTTAACCTATAGTTTGAACCACGGCGGGAGTGCTAGTAGGTTGTGGCAGGGATGTTGTCCACACCTCTCCCTCAACCTCTCTGGTAGTCGTGTGTGGCCCCTTTACTCCATATGTGAGTCTGGTCGGCAAGTTATCGTCATCCTACATCATGCACAATCATGTCAGAACATGTCCACATAATATCATCTAAACAAATGTACTAAAATCACAGTAAACAATCAAACCCCAATAGCACACTCCTTGACTCGATCCGAAGTCCAAGGGGTTTCGTCGATGCCTCTGCATCCTCAAGGTACAAAACCATGCACACTCAGTAAAACTGAGTCAATAGTACCTGTCTATGTCAAAGCAGTAAAACATCATGTCATCTACCATAACGCATAATAATCAAGAACAAATGTTTTAATATCATAATAGTCTGAATCACTTGCGAGCAAGTGTCCTCAAAGAATAATTTTTCTCAGTGCGTCAGAGCGTGATGTTACACTTTCAACAAATATTCTGTGTGGGGCACGCTCTACAAGGTCGCTCTCTAGAATAAACCATAATTCAGAAAGGTATGCCATTTTTTATATAACTCCTTTTCCGAGAGGCTCCAAGTAGTGACACCTGGAGGAATTGCATAAAACAAACTAAAGAAAATTGTCTACTATTTTCAGATCTTTATTCATTACAGGTACATAGTTATGATTATTTCAAGTTAGGGTTGTTGACTAATCCCAAACTAGTCATGTGAGACTAAAGAAAAGTTTGATGAAAATTCTAGTCTCTTGTTGTGAAAGTTAAGGAAGGTTTGTAGGTATGTGATCATATACACCAGGTCTATTACAGAGTTACAAATCATATTTGGATGATGAAATTGATGAGGTATTTTGGTTAAGGTATATGTTGTGTACATGGTTGAGACAAGTAGTTGATGAGTTGACACATACATGAGGTGTATAGTTGATGATGTTGGTACATATTGATGAGTCATAGTTCATGAGTAGTTGATACATGATTGGTAGATACTTGGTACATGGTTGGAGGCACTTGTTAGTAGTATTGTTGACACATGTTTTATAGATGATGTCGCATACTTGTATTGGTGTATTATTATAAGCACATATTGATCTTGGTGATGATTATGAGTTGTTGTGTTATGGTTGGTTGATGCACATATTTGAGAGTTTCCTTGGCGATTGATCTTGGTGATTAGATCTGATTTGGTTGATAAGATTGATGAGACAGGTTGTTGTGATAGGTTGTTTGGACAAGTTGTTGTGACAGGTTATTTGTACAGGTTGTTGTGCATGGTATAGGTTTTGTATAGGTTGGTGCATGGTTGATGTACTTGTTTATGGTACAGGTTGATTACAGGTTGATTGGTATAGGTTTACAGTAGTATATCTCATAGTGATAGTGTGACAGTGGTTCCATCATTCTACTTATACGTTAGGGTGGTTGGATGGGGCAAGGACAGGTGGTTGTAGCCACCTTCCGGTTGTAGTCGGAGAACATAGGGGGTTGTAGCCTCATTCTAGTTGTAGCCTCCTTCTGGTTGTATCCATAGAATTGGGGAGTTGGAGCTTCCCTCAGGTTGTAGCCTGAGAAACTAAGGGGTTGGATCCTCCTTCCATTTGTAGCTGGAAAACAAAGGAAGTTGGTGCTTCCAATGAATTTAATTCTTCAAGACATATAAGAAAAAGCATTATGTGGTTTTCTCCCTCTTTGGGTTTCCACATAAAATGCTGGTGTATTGTGTATGTGTATGATTGCTCATTTGTTCATTGCTTATTTACTCTGCATTTATTGGATGATAATTCTACATTGATATAACACTTGGATTATATGGTTAAAAATGATTAAATTGCTCTATTACTTATTCACCCCCCCTCTCAGTAATCCAACACAATCCCCTTTTGTGAATTGATCATGTTATGATTTTTAAATGACCAAATCCCCTTTTGGGGATTGGTCAAACCCTAATTATATCATGCAAATTAAGAATTCATCCCCATGCCTAATTAAAGTGGTTTTAACCACTAAATGAAGAATTCGGCCCTGCCCAATGAAGAGACACCTCCCTAGCACCAGGTAGTTAATATCAATAAGAGAGGCCAACGCCTCATTTACTCACTCACTCATTCCACTCAACAAGTGCACAAGTTTGGAGATATCTGCAGTTGGGAGAAGAAGGAAGAGAGAGGCACATTGCTCAGTGTTGGATATTCTCTAGTGTTTTGGTTTATTGTCTTGGCATTATATTGGCTATCTATATTAAGGAAGTTTTTGTTGGGTTTTCTCCCCCATGAGGGTTTCCTAGGATAAATGTTGTGTATCTTTTTATTGTGTTTCTCTCAATGATCCTAACTATGCTATTGTTATCTAGTAAATTGAAAAGAAACTTAATCGTTTCTCTAAAATTAACACCTATAAGGAGATAAGTTGAAAATACAATTAAAAAGGTAGTTTGCATTTCCCTTTGAAAATTCATAACTCTTATTTATTATTTTTCTTAGGAGGTCCATTTTTTTATCTCAAATTTTCTCTAATGGTGGTTAACATATTGGTTGAGAATGGGCGTAAATGGGTTGGGTTGAGAGAGAGAATCCTATAGTTATTTTCTTTACTCTAGTGGCCTAATAGTTTGACTTTGGGGTGCTTCTTGCAATAGATACCTACAATTGGGTGAAAAATTGCTCTTATACAACTAGTTTTTTGGATTTTTTTTAGTAAAAGATAAGGTGTTATCATTGTCTATGAATATGCAAAATACATCTTTGTTTTTTATTATAAAAATCATGTATCTTGCATGTTGTGTGTGAATGTTTTTCTGATTTTTGTTGCATTTTAATTTTTACACATGTACATGCATTTATTCGATACTATTCTCTCATGGGTAGCTCGGATTGTTTTTATATTAGGCATCTAGTCTTTAATGGTGTAAAATTTAAAGTCCTATAATCGTAGCTACCCATCCTGTGGTTGGGACTGTCGGATGGGGATGCTATAGAGTTGTATCACAACTATGGTTTTTGTTAGACAATTGGCTTAGGTTGATGGATAGTTGGTATGGATTGTTGGTTTTCATTGATGTCAACTATTGGAGAGTGATATTATAGATTCATGTCAACCCTTAGTGATTCATGTCAACCCTTGGAGAAAGTCCGGTAGCGAATTCTTGTAGCACAAGGTTTGGGTAATGGACCCAAGTTTGTTTGATGTAAAGATGACTCATTATTGTCTTGTCATGGTTGATAATAAGTACAAATGGATTAACTCCAAATTGGTCCCCTTATGGTGAAATCCCTCATGGGAAGACGCTTTGCAGATTGAATTATCCTAGAAGTATGGCTAGAGAACCCATGCTTAATTGTGGAATAATGAGATGAAGGTTGGTGACTTTTTCAGTGAAACTTTCCTAGCTGGATAGTTATTTTCATGCCATTTCCGATGGTATGTGGAACATCACATAACTCCTCACGGTTAGAGAGTTATGGCCATGATAAGTTGGAGAACCCAGGTTTAGGGTAATGGACACAAGTTTGTTTGATGGATAATGGTATGATTTTTGATATATTTTTAGGTAATACTATTCTATATGGATAGTACATGTCATTCCATTTCTGGTGGTATGTGGAATGTTACATAACTCCTCACGGTTTGAGATTTATGGCCTTACAAAGTTGGAGGACCCTCATATGTCATATAGAAGCCCCAAAAAGTCAAAGTAGTGAAAGTGGTTTAAGAGATTTTAGAAGGTAAATAATAAAGTGAAGTGATGAGTGTACTATAATTCAAATTGAATACAAAATAAATTATTTAAATAATAAATTTAATGGAGAAATTAGAAGGGGGTTAACCCTAAAATAAGGAAAGTGGGTAAAGTGACCTAGAAGATGTTTTTAAAGAAGATACTTAGAGAGTATAAATAAGAGGCAAGGATCTCTCATTTAAGACACACTTGAGCATATTGAATACCTATAGGTGTCTGAGGTAACCAAAGGATATCTAAGATGAATTTCTGAGGAAAGAGAAGAAAAGAAGGTCGGAATTCAAGGAAGGATAAATTATCTTGATGATGCTTTCTAAGTTTCAGATCAATTCAACAAATATTCTGTGTGGGGCACTCTTCACAAGGTCGCTCTCTAGAATAAGCTGGAATTCAGCAAGGTGTGCCATTTTTTATATAACTCATTTTCTGAGAGGTTCCAAGTAGTGACATCTGGAGGAATTGCATAAAACAAACTGAAGAACATTGTGCATCAGTTTCATATCTTTATTCATTACAAGTACAAATTTATGATTATTTCAAGTTAGGGTTGTTGACTAATCCAAAACTAGTCTTGTGAGACAAAAGAAAAGTTTGATGAAAATGCTAGTCTCTTGTTGTTAAAGTTAAGGAAGGTTTGCATGTATGTGATCATATACACCAGGTCTATTACAGAGTTACAAATCATATTTGGATGATGAAATTGATGAGGGATTTTGGTTGAGGTACAAGTTGGGTACATGGTTGAGGCAAGTAGTTTATGAGTTGGCACATACATGAGGTGTATATTTGATGATGTTGGTACATATTGATGAGTAATAGTTTATGAGTATTTGATACATGATTGGTACATACTTGATACATGGTTGGAGGCACTTGTTAGTAGTATTGTTTACACATGGTTTATGGATGATGTAGCATACTTGTATTATTAGAAGAACATATTGATCTTGGTGATAATTATGAGTTGTTGTGTTATGCTTGGTTGATGCACATCTTTGAGAGTTGTCTTGGTGATTGATTTTGGTGAGTAGATCTGTTTTGGTTGATAACATTGATGAGACAAGTTGTTGTGATAGGTTGTTTGGACAAGTTGTTCTGACAGATTATTTGTACAGGTTTGGTGCATGGTTGATGCACTTGTTCATGGTACAAGTTGAGGTACAGGTTGGTGCATGGTTGAAGCACTTGTTTATGGTACAGGTTGATTATAGGTTGTTTGGTATAGGTTCGTGCATGATTGATGCACTTTTTTATGGTACAGGTTGATTACAGTTTGAGGTACAGGTTGATGCATGGTTGATGCATGGTTGATGCATGGTTCAGGTTATTGGTACAGGTTATTTGGTGCATGTTGATTGGTACAGGTTTATAGCAGTATATCTCACAGTGATAGTGTGACAGTGGTTCCATAATTCTACTTATACATCAGGGCGGTTGGACGGGGCAAGGATAGGTGGTTGTAGCCACCTTCCGGTTGTAGCCAGAGAACATAGGAGGTTGTAGCCTCCTTCTAGTTGTAGCCAGAGAATTGGGGAGTTGGAGCTTCCCTTAGGTTGTAGCCTGAGAAACTAGGGGGTTGGAGCCTCCTTCTAGTTGCAGCTAGAAATCAAAGGAATTTGGTGCTTCCAATGAATGTAATTCTTCAAGACATATAAGATAAAACATTTTGTGGTTTTCGCCCACTTTGAGTTTCCACATAAAACACTGGTGTACTGTGTATGTGTATGATTGTTCATTTGTTCATTTCTTATTTACTCTACAATTATTGGATGATAATTATACATTTATATAACACTTGGATTATATGGTTAAAAAGGATTGAATTGCTTTATTACTGATTCAACCCCCCTCTCAGTAATCTAATAGTGTTAACAGTGGAGTTGTTATGGGTTGAATTTGTTATGATTATGAGAAATTATTGATTGAATTTCATGGTGTAGAGGAAAATTGTAATTTCCCATAGCTTATTAATGAACTAAATGCATTAAAATTGGTTGAGTAAGTTGTGAAATGTTTCTATAGTAGCCTATGAGGTAAATAATCAATTCTTGGTAAGCATAATTGGAGAAAAAATTATAGTTACAACATTGGGATGCTAAATTGGGAACATATTCTCGATGGTCATATGAAAATTCTAGTTCTCATATGGAGTATTTGCTTGGGCACAAAATCTCTATGCTCATATGAAAATTCTAGTTTTCATATGAAGTAATTGCTTAAATGCCCAGATTGATTATGATGAAATTTTGATTTTGGTAGAAATTTGATTATGGTCATAATTTAGTTGTGGGCTTGTAAAAAAAATCAAATTTTGGAAGGATTCCAACAATTACAAGCCTCTTTGAAAAATCAATATTCAAAAATCCCCTTTAATTGTGGGGTTATTTGAGACATTGATTTTTATTGCAAAAACATTGATGCTCATGGATGAATGGAAAAATCTTAAGTTTTGAAAAACTCTACTAGTCGTGGAGAAGTTAAGAGCATCAAATTTTGAGGGGTTTTCTTATGTGGGCCTCTTTGAAAAATAAAAGTTTGAAAGGTATCATGTTAGCTATGTGGGCCTCTACCTACGTGGGTCTCTACCTATTTGTTTTTTAGAAGCAAGAATACCCATGGATCCAAAAAATATTTATGCCATAATGAATTGGCCCACTCTGAGAAATGTAATAGATGTAAGATATGTCATGAGTCTCATTGGTTATTACATGGTATTCATTAAGGGATTCTATAGGATTGCACACCTAATTAATTTTTTGGAAAATAATCAAGTTTGAATGGACATGAGAGTGCGAGGAAATATTTTACCCGTTGAAAACATTTTTCACCAATTCTCTAATTCTGAAGATTGCAGATCCAGACAAAGATTTCATTGTGTGCATAGATTCATGTATTCAATGACTTCATTGTGTTCTTATGTAATATAATCATGTAGTTTTCTATGAATCAATAAAATTGAAAGAACATGATAAAAACTATGCTATTGTGATTTGGAACTTGGTACAATAGTGCATGCCTTGAAAACACGGAGGAACTATTTAATGGGAAAGATGTTTGAGCTTAGAATTGATCACCATTTTATTTGTTTGAGCAACCAATATTAAATGATAGGAAATCTAGATGGTTGGAATTCTTGAATGAATTTGATTTTGAGATCAATCACATAAAGAGAAAATAAAAAATATTTGTTGATGAACTTAACATACATGTAATTCTTGTGGTAGTTGTTATAATTTTCCAATTAGATTTGAAGAGGGGAATTATTGATTCCCTTGCTGAGTATGAACATTATATCCAAGTGAAGAATGGATTGAATTGAGAGAAATTGGAAAAAATATATGAAAATTTTTATTGAAAATGAGTCCATTTGAGGTTTTATATGGAAGAATGTGCAGGGCACTAGTGAGCTGAGATAATATAGTAAACATAATTGTTATTGGGTCGGAAATTCTTAAGGAAATGGAGATTAAAGTTGCTAAAATCAGGTATAATGTAAAGGCATCCCAAGACAAGCAGAAAAACTATGTAGATAAAAACAAGGTTGATAAGGAACTTCAAGTTGGGAATCATGTTTACCTTTGAGTGAGGCTAAGGAAGAGTTCCTTGAAGATTGGAAGTTATGCCAAGATGACACGAAGATATTTTAGCCCATTTGAAGTGTCCGATAGGACAAGGGAATTTGCATATAAAATTGCATTGCATGCTAACATTAAAGATCACAATGTTTTATTTCTTAATAAATATGTACATTATCCTAACCATGTGATTGATTTGGATGTGATCTATGTGGAAATAGAGTGAGTGATCCAAATAGATCCACTATGCATCTTCAATAGGAAAGTAACATTGCTCTGGAGTTGATCCATAAAATAGGTAAAGGTGCAATGGAAGCACTATGGTCCTGATGAGGCTACAGGGAGATAAATTATGCCATGAGGGAGGGATACTCATTTTTGTTCTAAATCTTGAGTAGCACCGAGGCCTATGATATTCCAAGGGGGAGGGGAATATAATATGCTAGTTTTGACCCATGTCATGTATTAAATCAAATTATGTAAATGTAAAATTACAAATATGGATTCCTAGTGTAGAGATCAAGGTAGGCATGAATAGTGAATAGATAGGTACGCATGATGTAAATATACATATATGGACCATGTTTTAGAATTTTTGTGATATAATCAAGCTCTGTAAATATTAATGTCATAATATAATATAATGGTCCAATATAGTTGTGTAGAGCTTAAGAGGGGATATGTTTCCACTATAGGGGAAGAGGAAATGAGGCCGATAATAAATTAAATCCTTCATTTTCCAAGTGTTATTCATTAACTCATCTCATTTCCACCGTGTGCGTTAAATGAAGCCATCCACCTTATTTGAATTATTAAAACCAATCATTGAATGCATGTGAGAGGTTGGTGGAAAATTCCTCTCATGTACTATTATGGAAGCATGGGGTTGAGTATCGTCATTATGGGAATTGTAAGAGTCCTACATTCCTAAACTCAAAAGTAATGTTATCCATGTTTTCAATAATCCTTTACTTCCAATGACTAATGAATTATTTCCAACACTCAAATATTTCACATTCACACTTCTCATATTTTCATCATGCTCATTCTGAGTTCTTTGGTTATCCATGAGAAATATGGAACTGACATAATCAACACCATTAAGAGAAAATTGAAAGATTTGAGATGAAAGAGAAAATTGCATATAGGCTAGGGAAGTTGGGGAACCTTTACCCACTGTACATTCTCTGTTATTTGAATTCTTGAAAGACAAGAATTATTTTTGCAAGTAATTCCTTGAAATAATACAACAACTGGGCTCTTTCTGCACACACTGAAGAGAACTATAAGGGAAGGGTACTCTCAGGGATTGTTGAGTCAAGAAAGAGAAGAGAGTTACTTGGTTGTTGATGGTTGGATGAAGTGCCTATAATGATATGTGGTGAATAGATTGGTTGAGAAAGAGAGTAAATGGGTTGGGTTGAGAGAGTGAGAGATAGGGAAGCTTGTAGCTATTTCCTTCACCCTAGTGGCCTCATATCCTGGATTGAGGGTGGTATCTACAATATATACCTATAGTTGGGTGGAATATATCTCTTATACAACTAGTTTATTCGAAATTATTCAGTAAAATATAAGTGTCTTATTGTTGTCTATGAATATGCAAAATTTGTCTTTGTTTTTTGTTATAAAAATCACGTATATTGCATGCTATGTGTGAATCTGCTTGTGATTTCCTTTTCATTTTAATTTTGACATTCATAATTTTGATAATATTCTCTTATGAAATGATTAATGTTTTGTAATATTGGGCATTTATTCTATGGAGAGGGATAAATTTAAAAGGCTATAATTGTAGCTACCTATATCCTAGTCGAGATTTCTAGATGGGAATGATACATTCCACCTAGATCACAACCCAATCAATCACATGGTTAGAATAATGTACATATTTCCTAAGCAATGAAACATGGAAAACATTGTGAGCTCCGATGTTAGTTGTTGATTTACTTCTATATGCATCTGGCCTTATGCTATCAAGGATTTCAAATGGCCCACAATATCTAGGATTTATCTTGGCACAACTTACAAGATTCAAGAAAATCTTACTTGACTTCACATTGAGGTACAAATGATACACAAATTTGAATTTTGTGAAATCTTTTCTTATTTTCATAACTTCTCTGCCTATCAAGCACTACCTTCAAATTTTGCTCGATCCTAGCAACTTCTTGTTCCATTTCCTTCAACATTTCTTAAGTATGATTCTATTCATTGGGTTATATCAACTTATTGGAGTATTTCATATTCTACCATGTAAAACCTCAACTAGAACCATTTTTAATAATGCTTGTTGTCCATTGTTAAATGCAAACTCCACAAGGTGTAAATAGTCTTCCCATGATTTATCCATCACAGACATGTGAATCATGTTTTCAACCATTCGATTTACTCTTTATTTTACCCATATGTTTGTGGATAATAATCAATATATAAATTCAACTTGGTGACCAAGTCTTTGCAAATACATCTCCAAAAATTTGAAATAGACTTTTGTATCCCTATCCAAAAAAAAAATTGTGGGAATCCAATGCAACCTGAAAATTTCTCCCATGAGTATATTTTATGGGAATGAAATACAATACCTTTCTCAATTTATCAACTACAACCATGATGACACCATGATGATTTATTTTCTTTGGAAGTTAGGTAGTGAAATCCATTTTATTTCCTCACACCTATGTTCTAGAAGTGGAAAAGGTTGTAGCAAACCTATTGGGTGTTGATGCGGAACCTTGACCTATTGACTTTCCATTTAAGTTGCAAGAAACGACCCCCTGGGTGTGGTACTAGTACCCAAAACTTGCAAAAACGTCGAAACGAGTATGAAAATCCACCAAAATGTTGTCGACCGTACCATACGATGTTTCCTGATTTGGAAATGTCGTACGGTATAGACGATGGCGTTTCAGTGGAGTTTCAGCCTGTATGAGCCATTTCGCTGGATTTGTTCTTGTTTGCGGGCTTGGCCAAGAGACAAAGAGGGTCATGGGTCCCTTCGGTGACAAAAGACCCCCTCATGAACCACGAATAAACATTTTAAATCTTTCCAAACATCAACACCATTTATCTTTCATTTTCATACTTAAAAGTGGCATTCTCCTTTATCTTTCATTTTCATACTTAAATTTTTAACATTACCATTAATTGTTTCAGGATGTTTGAGAGTGGTTCCAACTTCATTGGAATTCATATGCATAAAGTATAATAAGGTCCCATTCAAAATTCAACAGACTTAATGGTTTTCAAGATTTCAAGATTGGCATTGTATCATGTGTAAGGGTACAAAACTAGCATTTAATTAAGAGTATCAAGCCCTCCATGTACCTCGATGTCCATCGGTTAAATTTTTTGGGGGTTGATCCAAGTGTCCTCATGCAAGGAATTACACCTATAGTTGTGTTCCACATGTCTTTTCATGTTAATATAGACATGGTTTTCTTTCTAAAATGTCATTTATGTGTATCATTATTTTTTCTT
>JZKD02S0955573.1:657353-678271 GCA_000966675.3 Picea glauca | reverse complement strand
TAAGGGAAATCACTTATATAAGGACTAGATTCACAAAGGTGAAAGAATGAGAATTGTCCACAACATTCAAGAGGATGAAACGGTTGAAGATATGGGAGGAAGCATGCCAAGAATTTATGCATCCTTGGATAACAATCAAGTAGAGTATCAATCCTCCATTATTCAAGTGGAATGTAAGATTGATAACCAACCCATATCAATTTTAATTGATTCTCGAGCTAGCCATTGTTACATAAACTCTGACATTGTTGAAAATTTTTACTTGCAAAGGAGTAAGCATAATAAATTTTTGTTAGTTCAATTAGCCATGGGGGCTAAAAGGAAGATCAATGAGTTGGTTAAATGTTGTCCAGTAGACATGAATTGAATCAACGAAAAGGTGGATATGAACAACATACCATTGGGATCATATGACTGTCTAATTGACATGGATTGGTTGGAAAAATACCATGTTGTTCTAGACTGTTACAACAAGACCATAACTTTTCTTGATGAGGATGGGAAACAAAGGAAGATTCAAATCATTCTGAGAGCAACAATTGTTAGAGAAATTTCAACCATGATACTGAAAAAGATTTTCAGGAAGGGATGTCAAATTTTTGCAGCCTGTATGGAAGAGGTAGCTAGGGATAATGTGACAAGTATTGAAGACCATCCAGAGGGATTTTGAATATGTTTTTGGGAAAATATTAAGACCGCCACCTAAGAGAGACATTGGTTTCTCTACTGATTTGGTACCATGTGCGTCCCTAATGTCCAAGACACCTTACAAAATGGGGATGCACCAGAATTGAAAGAATTGCATATGCAACTAAAAGAATTTTTTAAGAAGGGGTATATACGCAATAATATTTATCAATATTGACATGAGGTCAGGTTATTATCAAGCAAGACGACATCCATGACAAGATATGGGCATTATGAATTTATAGTAGTGTCATTTGGGATATCAAATGTCCCAACAATTTTCATGTGCCTAATGAACGATGGTTTAGAATAGAAATAAACGCTGAGGTTTCATGACACAGGTTTGACCAATGTTGATTTTCCTACGGGGCATGGAAATCGCTATATACAAAAATAATTTATATTTGATTGTTGAAACAACAATGAAAATAATTCAAGTATTTAGGAGCAGGTAATGATGAATCACGAGAGAAATTATTTATAAGACATGACATTCCACTCTTTCATAGATAAAAATGTTGTCCACCTTCTATGTAAGAGGCATTATTTTGATATGCATCTTGGAAGAGGATTGATTCATTGACATCGACTTTGAAATCTTCCATATTGGTGAAGTTTTCGTTGCAAGGTTAAAGAAGACTGGAAAATCATAAATGTTTATTGATAGCATTGTTGTATGTTTAATGGCAGATCGGAACTTCCATTTATGAAAATTGTTTTTCATGTGAGGGTTCCTTTTGATTCATCGTTCACTTGGGCAAAGAATTAATTCAATTCTATTCTACATGCAAGAGTGTCCACCATTTTGAGTGGAAAAGAAGATAAACGGGAAGGATGTAGCTCAGGAGCACTGTAATGTGTAAGTCTTATTTGTTGAAATTGTATATTATACTGCAACTACTTCATTTCTTTAGCTAGCTCTTCCATTCTTTGTAGTTTATAGAAATTTAAAAGCTCGCAGCCAAGGAAATATCATGGTGGTTTAGAATAGAAAAAAACGTAAGGAAATACGGTAGTTTAGAATAGAAAGAAATGTAGGGCTTCTTCACACAGGTATAGAAATTATATATATATATATATATATATACACGGTGGTTTAGAATAGAAATCAACGTGTAGGCTTCGTGACACGGGTTAGTTCACCGACGTGGCATATTTTTAAGGAGGAATGAGAAGACCGATAATAGCGTTTTGTTTGTACCCTGAAATAATGCTCGGTAACTTTCTTTTCAATATTTGTCATCACCAGTAAATAGTTGTGTCAAACACGAGATTTGCAAGGCACTTTTCTCCTAAGCATTTTGTCAAAAATGATGATGTGAATAATGAATTTTCAATCAATTTTCATCTAAAATTTAAAAAACATTCAAAATTTCAAAATTATTTATTAAAAATAATGATTAATAATAACATTATATAGATTAAAATTAATAGTTACCCAACTAATATAATACATATCATCCATAATACAGATCATTTCAATTTTTATAAATGCATATGGAAATCATCCATAATACATATTTATAGATTTCTCTCCAATGGCTCCCTCATAGATTTCTCTCCAATGGCTCCCTCATATCCAAGGATCAGTGAGGGATTTTTGTTGTTTAGAAGGGTTATACTCCATTCTCTTTGAGCACAACATTGATAGGGACAACATTTTTAGAATAGATCATGGTTTTTCGGTGTCAATGAACAATATTTAAAAGATGAAGTTCTAATACCTATTCTATTGTGTGTGTCTCCCATTTGTCCCATTGGATATCTGGGATGATAAAAATCTAAATGACATGGATAACCTTTTAAGGAAATATATTGACAAAAATAAATCCAGGTAGGAATTTACACCTATTCAAGAGGTTGTGTAGAATTTCACCTAAAAAAAGGATTTTAAAATATTTGGAAATCCATATTAGAGATTGATTTCATACGTGAAATCTTTGGCTCCCGCTGTTGACAATGAACTGCAATGGGGAACCCTTTACCCAAATATGGGAATGGAAGAGGTGCTCTGCCTCCTCTGGATCTTTGGGTTCCTTCTTCTGGATCTGTGGGGTGGCAACGGTGGCATTGGGCTCCACATCGATAATCTGCTTCCCCCTGTCATTACCCTTGTCGGGTTCAGATTTAGATTTGGAGCCTGCATCCAAGTCAAAAGCGTTCAACTCAGCTACCGGTGACTGCTTGGCCCGACACTCACTTGTGTTGTGAGTGGAGCTCTTATGGAACTCACACCACTTCCCCGTGTCCGTTTTTGGCTTCGTGATGTTGTTCTTTGCTTGTGGCTTTGGCGGGTTGTCCTGGGCCGCCCCGCCTTGGCTTGGTCCTTTGTTCGACGGTTTAGGGGTACCTTTCCCTTGCTTCTAATTCGCAGACCCAAAGTCTCGCTTATTTTTTCTGAACGTCTGCTCAATCTTGGCAGCATATCGGTATGTCGCACCAAGCGAGGAGATGTCGAGGAACTCCATTTCCTCCTGAATGTATCTATGAAGACAACTGCGGTACTTTAACACCAAATGTTTCTCTGAATATTTGATACCCAACTTTGTGTGTAGGGTAT
Source organism: Picea glauca (assembly GCA_000966675.3). Classification (NCBI taxonomy): domain Eukaryota; kingdom Viridiplantae; phylum Streptophyta; class Pinopsida; order Pinales; family Pinaceae; genus Picea; species Picea glauca. Next base: position 675,024 of record JZKD02S0955573.1, on the reverse strand, counting down.
GGATCAGATTCATCAGCTCATGCACATCTTGGTCCCTTTGCTGCAACAGCGTAGTCCATTGTATGTATTTGTCCTCATAGCTCCCCATGGGATAATATTGTTCCTTGATGGCAGTTCGGAAAGAATTCCAAGTGGGTGCAACCGAGAACAGAGAGGGTTCCCCCTCGCTCTGTTGCTCCCAGTAGGTTTCCCACCAGTCCTTGACATGGGGGGTGGATTTAAGGAGTGCAAAAATAATCCTTTCTCAGTCGGAAAAGTCATGAACCGAGAAATATCCTTCTAACAGATTGAACCATCTATCAATGACATCTGCATCTATTTGGCCCTCAAATATGGGAATGTCAAATTTTTCATGTACCTTAAAAGGAGTGGCGCCTCCAGAGTGGCTGTTGGATGTAGATGCACTGCCAGTGGGCAGCCATTGAAGGATCTGGGCAAAGTTTTCCATCATCGCGTTCCATTGTTTCTCGAGGTCCTCCTCGAACAATAATTTGATAGGATCTCCTAATCCCTCATCTTTATTTTCTTCCCCCATGGGCAGCCTTCAGGGTTTGTGAGGCTGATCTTGCAACAGTTCAACCAGATCGATCCCTAACTCCTTATACCCTGACCTCATTGGGGACATGCAAAGAAGGATCGAGAAAGAGCAGACTGCTCTGATACCACTGATTTGGATTTATGCAGGAACATAATGAAATACATAAATACACATAAACACAAAGATGCGACGGAAGTAAAACTTCATTTCATTAACAACAAATGACAGAAATATGCTTACATACAGAATGGAAATAAAATAGCTCGGGCGCTAGTAGTTTATCTCTGAGAAGAGATGTGGAGGCTACTAGCCTCTGAAATTTGTGTTACAATGAGGCTCGAAGGCCTATATATTATTGAGAAACAATGGAAACCCTAAACATCCAAAAACCTAACCCTAGGATATGAAATGCCAGAATATGGGCCCTGTTGGGGTAAATTGGTACATCAATTTCCCGGGGTCGTAACTTTGGCATACTATCTCCGTTTGATGTGCATGATACATCGTTAGAAAGATCTATCTGAGGACTACACTTTTGACAACAAATATCGAGTCCAAATTGAACTCATATTCATCAAATCATTCAAGCCCAAAAAACATCGTTTAGGGCCTCAAAACGACTCTGAAAGTTCAGGACCTGAAAAACTGCTAAAAATAGTAAATTGTGCTACAATTAAGGAAACTAGAAAACTAAAAGAAAAAATGGTGTGGGTCCAAGTGGAATAGGTGGGTGGCCACAAATATCCACCTGGATTAGATGAACATGGGAATGATAGGCATTCAAGGAGCATGAGCAAGCATCATCATTCCCCAGAGAAATACACTAGGAGAATTCATGCAAGTTCAGGGCCAGGGAGTAGCCCAATTGTGTCTTTGTAATACCCTGTTTCCCTCAGTCTGTAAAAATAACTATACTGGCCAAGAACTATGGAAAACGAAAAGATTGTGAATGTTTGAATTAACGGACCTTAGTATAAAAGGTCCGAGGAATGTAAATGATGTATGAATATGTGTTGCATGAATGCTGAGAGGGGGACGTGCTGAAAAGAGACCACAATGGCTGATGAGAGATGGTGGAAGGGGCCGGGAGTGGATACGTTAATTTCCACTGAACCAAACCATACTAGTTTGTATGTGCTCGGGGAAATCAAAGCTCACTCTCAGACCCCAAAAAGAATTACCCGCCCGGATGATAGGTGGGGAGGCTCCTCAAGAGTAAATGAGGGGATGGGGCGAACCGCCCATCCGTAGAAGCTCTCAGACCTGACCATCGAACAGGGAATTTCATGCCACATGCTACCTCGTAGGAGGAAAGAACTGTGGAAGTGGGGGGAGAGGAGAATATACAGACAAACACACACATGCAATAGGAAATCGCGGAAGGAGAACCAGAGGAACTCCAGGAAATACAGTGAGTCATGAGGAGAGGAGAAGGAGAGTAACCTTCATCCTAGACTTCCAATGAATGGGATGTAAAAGACTGAGTCTCAAAGCATCGTGGTTTAGCTCGGGGGTGGCTAGTGGTAAATCTGTTGGGAATCGTTGAGCCTACAGTTGGGTGGAAACGAGCACCCCTCTTAGAAGTTGCATCACCTGGTGTTTTCTGATAAGTGTTTATATCTTGTGTCTTGCATTGAATATCTTGGAATATATGCTCATGGTTTGAACACTTATGAATGGTTTCTATGTAGAAATGTATGCATGGTGTTTTGATTGGAAATGGTGGTTGCATGCTTATGTTGGAATGACCACATTCGGTTTATATATATATATATATGTGTGTGTGTGTGTGTGTGTGTGTGTGTGTATTTGAACGAAGTCAACTTTCAAGTCTTCTCTCAGGAGATTTGTTTCCCTTATTTACCTCTCATGCTGCCCTGGATAGATTCCCCACAGGGACACCCTTTCAGGATCGTTCCGTTACATTCCAAAGCTGGGGTAAGTTCCCTGAAAGGACTACCGCATTAGTAAAATCCTGAATTTGCTTATTATCTATCACAGAAGTTAACAGCTCGGGGATTTAAGAAGACCTCTCAATCTGGTCATAAAACCTGATGAAAATCTACACATGAACCTGATGAAGGACTTTAAGGCCTAAGTTTGAAAACCTTGCATGAGAAAGAGTGGGTCTCTTAGAGCTCGGTATTTTAGTGTTTCGGTAACCGGGAAACCCAAGGGTTAGTTTTCTTGTATTCTCCAAATGAGAAATACCGACTTGCGAAACCCCGAAATGACTATAGCATGATTAGAATATGATGTTTCGGTGTTTCGGCATCCGGGACACCTAAAGGAAATCCCCCTTGTACTCGCCAGTCCTGAAATCTCGATTAGCGAAACCCCGAAATGGTCCAATGGGGATTAGAGTCTTGATGTTTTGGTGTTTCGGCACCCAAGATACCCAAGGACAAGTGTCCTTGTCCTCACATGTCACGAAATCCCGATGTGAGAAACCCCGAGAGGATAGAGCGTGAGTAGAATTTAATGTTTTGGTGTTTCGGCACCTCGGACTCCAAAGAGAAAGTTTCCTTGTCTTCGCATGTCCCGAAGTCCCGATGTGAGAAACCTTGAAAGAGTCTATCATGGATAAGTTTCGGTGTTTCAGAGTTTCGGTACCCGAGACTCCCAAGTGTAAGTTCCCTTGTACTCGCCAATCCTGAAATACCGATTAGCGAAATCCTAAAATGAGCTTAGCGATGAATACAGGTGTAGGAGTTTCAGCTTCCGGGAAACCCAGGTGTGAGACCTCCTGTCTTCGCATAGCTTGAAACCCCGACATGCAAAACCCCGAAATGAGCGTGGTGGATATAAGGTTTTCGGTGTTTCGGCACTCGGGATGCCCAAGGGTGAATCCCTTGTAATCACCAGTCCCGAAACCCCGACTTGCGATACCCCGAAATAATAATAGCATGGATGAGATATGGAATTTTGGTGTTTCGACACCAGGGATACCTAAAGGAAAGTCTCTTGTACTCGCCAGTCCTAAAACCCCAACTTGCGAAACCCCGAAATGATAGAGCATGGAAAAGTTATGATGTTTCAGAGTTTCGGCTCCCGGGAAACCCAGGTGCGATACCTCATGTCCTCTCATATTGTGAAATCCCGATAGGAGAACTCTCGAAATGGATTAGCACATATATTTTTGGTGTTCCGGCATTTTGGTACCTGGGATTTCCAAAGGTCAATTTTCCTCGTATTCGCCAGACGCGAAACTCTGATGGAGGAAACCCCGAAATGAGTTTGGAGGATATAGGGTTTTTGGTGTTTCGGCACCCGTGAAACTGAAGGGGAGGAACCCCTCATCCTCTTATACTGCAAAAAATTGGTACGCAAAATCCCGAAAGGAGGAGTACCAGGTTCTAATTCGAGGCATTATTAAATGTGACTACCTGTTGGTTTCTTTCGGACTTCGGCCCCTCGAAAGACAGAGAGCAGGGGAATGCTCGCATCGCGATTCCCCGAATCGCAAAAGCCAGGAGCACCTCTCCGATAAATCCTATGGTCATAGCCGACGATGACATGGTTAAGGACAAGGAAAGGTAGGGTCTGCACCAGGCCCCATAGAAATTTGGGGACTTTGTTCCTCGGAGAGAAGAAGAAAAAACCAAAAATTTTAGTTCCCGTAGTGGGTGTGTCACAAATTGGTATCAGAGCATGGTTACAAGACTTGGCTTGCTTGGGCTCAAGAACGAGTTGCACAAAGACTCCATTCAAAGCACTCTTAACAGGAGTAACCCTCTATCTTAACCCCCCCTTAATCAAAAGTCGAAGTTGAGAATGAAAAACCCTTATTGTGTGTATGCATGTGAAAAATATGAATTATGTACTGGTTATAAATGAATATAAATATTGACTAACAACCAACATTTTTCCCTTGCACACAAGCGAAAGATCAACCATGGGAAATTACAGACGTATAAAATGGTGACTCACCATGAAGTATTGGGGGGCTCCCACAATAGAGACGAAGAGTCTGATGAAAGGAGGGCGGTAGGGACCCCTCCGGATCTAGCTGAGACTGTTAGGAGCCTCATGGTCGAATTGCAGAGCTGCAAGGCTGAAAATGAAAGGATGATAAATGAGCAAGAGAAGCAAATGAAAATTAATGCAGTTTTACTGCAAAGCTTATCCGACATACAAAGGAAATTGAAACATGAACTTGAGACACAGAAACATGGTCATGTTAGTGGCCACACTGAGAGGATCACCTTGAGAAAGGTCCACCCCAGAGATAATGGACAAGCGTCAGACGATTCTTCTGGAAAAGGAAGCTAGCGACTCAAAGGGATGTTCCAGCAACATAACTAGTTCTCATTCCCGAAGAAAATGAAAGAAGAAGAAACTTTCCAAGAGTCATAATCTCGAAGAGTTCAAGAAGGCCAAACCACCCTCCTTCGATGGTGAAATAAATAAGGGAGATGAAGCGGAGGCCTAGCTGCTTGGATTAAAGAAGTATTTCAGAGTTCATGATTTTTCAGAAAACTTGAAGGCACGAGTAGGCACCTTCAACTTGAATGGAAAGGCTCCCATTTGGTGGGAAGACCTTAAGAATGTAAAAGGGATTCACGAAGAAGACCCGTATTGGGAACGGTTTGAGAAATACTTTAGGAAAAAGTATCTGTCGGAAAAATATTTCGACGAAAAGACTAAAGAATTTTATGAACTTAAGCTGGGAAAACTCACCATAGAGGAATATGTCAGCAGATTCCTCGATTTGATAAGGTATGTACCTTACATAAAAGAATAAAAGGAAAAGGTCTAACGATTCATCAGTGGACTACCTAAGGACTACCAGAACAGGATTGAATTTGACAAACCAAAGACCCTAGAAGATACTATCTGATAGGCAAGATATTGTTATGAACAACTTGGGCATCGGACAGGACCTCACGAAGGCTGGAAGCAAAAGAATAGTTTGGGATTCCAGAAAAAGGGGTGTAAATCCCCAAAATTTAAGGACTATAAAAAGAACTCAAGGATGAGCTTCCCAGCCTGAAGTGTACACCAACAAAACATTCCCTCCTTGAGAAGAAATAAACTTTTTGGATCTGCCCCAGTAAGACTGATAACCCAAAGAGAGGACCTTTGAAGTGTTGGAGTTGTGGAGACGAACATCTACTGATGGATTGCCCGCATCGAAAACAAAACAACCAAAGAATTTACAATGTTCAAGAATCTACCACTGTCAATGATGTGGCCAGTAGTGTGCCGCAAATTTATGCAGCCTTGGATAATAACCAAGCTGACCACCAAGCTTCAGTGCTGGAAATCAAAGGTATGATCACCAACTAGCTAGTGTCTATTCTGATTGACCCTGGTTCAAACTTGATTTATATAGCCCCTAAGGTTGTTGATAAATGTAAACTACAACCACATAAAAACGCCAAGCCATGGTTGGTATAGTTAGCCACTGGCACCAAAACAAGGGTACTGGTGGTCATATCAGCCTGCCAATTCATTATGGGCGAATTCCCCACCCAAGCAACCCTTAACATATTACCCTGGGATCGTATGATCTGTTAATTGGTATGGACTGGCTAGCCACCCATAAAGCCAAACTGGACTGTTACCATAAAACCTTGGAATGTGTAAGTGAAGAAGGAAGGAGAATAACACTTCAAGGGATCCAAAAACCTATCTCGGTGAGACAAATATCATCTCTTCAAATGAGAAAGTATTGCAGAAAAAAATGTCCCCTATATGCAATACAGGTGTTGAAAACAATTGAAGGGGACAAACCAAGCCTCGAAGACCACCCCACACTGAGAAAATACATAGATGTATTTCCAGAAGAGGTACCGGGTTTACCTTTGAGAAGGGACATCGACTTCTCAATAGAACTTGCACCAAGAGCAGTGCCAGTTTCCAAGACACCCTACAGAATGAGCACACCCGAGCTAGTTGAACTTAAATTACAACTGAAAGAAATGATGGACATAGGCTATATCCGGCCCAATCTGTCTCCATGGGGAGCACCAATCTTGTTTGTGAAAAAGAAAGACGATACCCTCCGACTGTGTACAGATTATAGACAACTCAATAAGGTAACCATAAAGAACAAGTACCCCTTACCCAGGATTGATGACTTGTTCGATCAATTGGGAGGTGCCTCTATATTCTCAAAGATTGACTTGATATTTGGATACCATCAAGTCCGAATCAAGGGTGAAGACATCCACAAAACTTCCTTTAGGACGAGATATGGTCACTACGAGTTTGTGGTAGTACCATTCAGATTGACTAATGCCCCTGTCACTTTTATGTGCTTGATTAACAATGTGCTCAACAAATTCTTAGATAAATTTGTGTTGGTTTTTATTGACGACATATTAATTTACTCCAAGAACAGAGAGGAACATGAGGAACACCTTAGGCTTGTGCTTCAACTGCTAACAGAACATCAGCTCTTTGCCAAATTTAGCAAGTGTGACTTTTTCCAGAAGCAAATACATTACTTGAGCCATGTCCTATCTGAAGAAGGGGTAGCAGTAGACCCTGATGAGATCAGGTCTATCATGGAATGGCCTACCCCGAAGGAAGTTTCAGATATCAGATCCTTTATGGGCTTGGCAGGATATTATAGGAGATTGATAAAAGGATTCTCCAAGATTGGGAGTCTAATCACCACCCTCAAGAAGAAGGGGACAAAATTCACGTGGACACTAAAATGTGAAGAAATATTTCAGACCCTGAAACATCTACTGACCGACGCACCCGTGCTAAAGATTGTCGTTTCCGAAGCTGACTTCCTCGTGTGCACGAATGTCTGTAAGGAAGGGCACGGAGGATTCCTTATGGAGGGAGGAAGTGTGATCTTCTATGAGTCCCGAAAATTGAATGAGCACGAAGTCAACTATGTGACCCATGATCTGGAGTTGGCCGCTATAGTGCACACCTTAAAAATGTGGACGCATTACATCCTAGGAAGGAAATTTATACTTATGACAGATCACTGTGGATTGCAGTATTTGTTTGACCAACCGAAGCTCAATGCCAGACAAGCTAGGTGGATGGATCTCCTTAGCGAATTTGATTTTGAAATAAAACACATTAAAGAAAAGGAAAATAGGGTGGCCAATGCCCTTAGCAGAAGTATGAAAACAATTCACCTAGCAGCGGTATGCACCTATAAGATGGATGCCAAGGAAAGATTCAGAAATGCACAAGAGACAGACACATTCTTCCAGACCGTGACCTCGTACCTACAGCAAGAACCCACAGGGATAAAGTATGGAGGCTACCAGATGATGGAAGGAGGTCTGCTCACTTACCAAATCAGAATGTATATCCTAGATTGTGACGACTTGAAGAGGTTCGTACTGGATGAACTACATAAAAGACCCTATTCTGGTCATCCAGGACACCAGAAAATGATCACGGCCACTAGGAAACAATTCTACTAGCCTGGGTTGAAGAAAGACATAGCCAAGTACCTAGCCAAATCCATAGAATGCCAACAGGTAAAAGCATAACACCGACACCCATCAGGACTATTACAACCTCTACCCATCCCAGAATGGAAATGGGAAACCATCTCCATGGATTTCATCACCAGATTACCAACCTCGACCAAACAGAATGACGCCATCATGGTAGTAGTGGATAAATTGAGAAATTCCGCTCATTTTCTCCCTGTCAAGTCAACTTGTAAGGCAATAGACATCGACAACGTATTCATGAAGGAGATATTTAAACTGCATGGTATGCTAAAAGAGATCGTGTCTGACAGAGACACGAAATTTACTTCCAACTTTTGGAAATCATTGATGGTTGGTTTGGAGATCAAGTTACTATTTAGCACAGCCTATCACCCTCAAACCGATGGACAGACGGAAATAGTGAACCAAATAATAGAAGACATGCTAAGAATGCATGTAATGCACCAACCCAAGAAGTGGGAAGACTACCTGCCACTGGTGGAATTCGCCTACAACAACAGCTACCAAGAATCCTAAAAGATGAGTCCCTTCAAAGTCCTCTATGGTAGGCCGGGAAATACTCCTGTCAGTTGGATTAATCCCGTAAACAAAATTTCTTTTGGACCTGACATTTTAAAATAAATGGAACAAGTGACTCAGATAAAACAAAACTTGAAGGTCACTCAGAATCGACATAAAAGTTGCACCGACCAAAAGAGAACCCCAAGGGAATTCAAGATGGGAGACCATGTATACCTCAGAGTTAGGCCCAGGAAGAGTTCCTTGAGGATGGGAGCCTGTGCCAAGTTGGCACCTTAGTATTGTGGACCCTTTGAAGTTCTAGATAGAGTGGGACCTGTAGACTATAGGCTATCACTTCCTCCCACAGTAAAAGCACATAATGTTTTCCATGTTTCATTATTGAAGAAATATGTACATGATTCTAATCATATAATTGATTGGTCTGTGATCCAGGTGGAACCGGAGGGAGAATTCCTACCAGAAACTCAATGCATACTGGACAGAAAGGAAACCCCGCTTAGGAACCAAACCATTGCACAAGTCAAGGTGAAGTGGAAACATTTTGGCCCAGATGAGGCTACCTGGGAAATCGAAGATGCCATGAAACAGGCATATCCGATTTTGTTTACTTCTGTACTTACACATTCTATTGATAGATAGAACATCGAGGACAATGTTCCTTTAAGGGGGAGGGAATTGTAACACCCTGTTTCCCCCAGTCTATAAAAATAACTATACTGGCCAAGAACTATGGAAAATTCAAAGATTGTGAATGTTTGAATTAACGAACCTTAGTATAAAAGGTCTGAGGAATGTAAATGATGTATGAATATGTGTTGCATGACTGCTGAGAGGGGGACATGCTGAAAAGAGACCACAATGGATAGTGAGAGATGGTGGAAGGATTCGGGAGTGGTTGCGTTAACTTCCACTGAACCAAATTATACTAGTTTGTACGTGCTTAGGAAAATCAAAGCTCACTCTCAGACCCGAAAATGAATTACTCGCCCAGACGGTAGGTTGGGAGGATTCTCAAGAGTAAATGAGGGGATGGGGTGAATTCCCCATACGTAGAAGCTCTCAAACCTGACCATCGGAGAGGGAATTTCATGCCACACGAAACCTTGTAGGAGGAAAGAAGTGTGTAAGGTGGGGGGGAGAGGAGAATGTACAGACAGACACACACACACGACAGGAATTTGCGGAAGGAGAACCAGAGGAACTTCGGGAAATACAGTGGGTCATGAGTAGAGGAGAAGGAGACTAACCTTCATCGTGGACTTCCAACGAGCAGGAAGTAAGAGAATGAGTCTCAAAGCATCGTGGTCTAGATCGGGGGTGGCTAGTGGTAAATCCATTGGGAATCGTTGAGCCTACGGTTGGGTGGAAACGAGCACCCCTCTCAGCAGTTGCATCGCCTGATGTTTTCTGATAAGTGTTTATATCTTGTGTCTTGCATTGAATATCTTGGAATATATGCTCATGGTTTGAACACTTATGAATGGTTTCTATGTAGAAATGTCTGCATGGTGTTTTGATTGGAAATGGTGGTTGCATGCTTATGTTGGAATGACCACATTCGGTTTATATATATATATATATATATATATATATATATGCATTTGAACGAAGTCAGCTTCAAGTCTGCTCTTGGGAGATTTGTTTCCCTTATTTACCTCTCATGCTGCCCTGGATAGATTCCTCATAGGGACACCCTTTCAGGATCATTCCCTTACATTCCAGAGCCGAGGTAAGTTCCTTGAAAGGACTACCGCCTTAGTAAAATCTTGAATTTACTTATTATCTATCACAGAACTTAACAGCTCAGGGATTTAAGAAGACCTCTTAGTTTGGTCATAAAACCTGGTGAAAATATACCTAGGAACCCAATGAAGGAATTTAAGGCCTAAGTTTGAAAACCTTGCATGAGAGAGAGTGGGTCTCTTAGAGCTCGATAATTCGGTGTTTCGGCAATTGGGAAACCCAAGGGTCATTTTTCTTGTATTCGCTAGATGCGAAATTCTGACTTGCGAAACCCTGAAATTAGTATAGCGTGATTCGAATCTGATGTTTCTGTGTTTCGGCATCCGAGACACCTAAAGGCAAGCCCCCTTGTACTCGCCAGTCCTGAAATCTCGATTAGCAAAACCCTGAAATGGTCTAGTGGGGATTAGAGTCTTGATGTTTTGGTGTTTCGACACCTGGGATACCCAAGGACAAGTGTCCTTGTCCTCACATGTCACGAAATCTTGATGTGAGAAACCCCTAGAGGATAGAGCATGAGTAGATTTTAATGTTTCGATGTTTCGGCACCTCGGATTACCAAGGGAAAGTTTCCTTGTCTTCGCATGTTGCGAAATCTCTATGTGAGAAACCCTGAAAGAGTCTAGCGTGGATAAGTTTCGGTGTTTCGGAGTTTTGGTACCTGAGACTCCCAAGGGTAAGTTCCGTTGTACTCGCCAGTCCCGAAATATCGATTAGCAAAATCTCGAAATGAGCTTAGCAATGAATACAGGTGTAGGAGTTTCGGCTTCCGGGAAACCAAGGTGCAAGACCTCCTGTCTTCACATAGCCCAAAACCCCGACATGCAAATCCCTTCAATGAGCATGGTGGATATAAGGTTTTCGGTGTTTCAGCACTCGGGATGCCTAAGGGAGAATCCCTTGTGATAACCAGTCCCGAAACCCCGACTTGAGATACCCTGAAATAATAACAGCGTGGATGAGATATGGCGTTTCGGTGTTTTGGCACCCGGGACACCTAAAGGCAAGTCTCTTGTACTCGCCAGTCCCGAAACCCTGACTTGCAAAACCCCGAAATGATAGAGAGTGGAAAAGTTATGATGTTTCGGAGTTTCAGCTCCCGGGAAACCCAGGTGCGATACCTCCTGTCCTCTCATATCATGAAATCCCTATAGGTGAACTCCTAAAATGGATTAGCACATATAGTTTTGGTGTTCCGGCGTTTCGGTACCCGGGATTTCCAAAGGTCAGGTTTCCTCGTATTCGCCAGATGCGAAACTCCAATGGAAGAAACCCCTAAATGAGTTTGGCGGATATAGGGTTTTTGTTGTTTCAGCACCCGTGAAACCGAAGGGGAGGAACCCCTCGTCCCCTTATACCGTGAAAAACTGATACGCGAAACCCCGAAAGGTGGAGTTCCAGGTTCTAATCCGAGGCATTATTAAATGTGACTACCTATTGGTTTCTTTCAGACTTCATCCCCTCGAAAGACAGAGAGCAGGGGAACTCTCGCATCGTGATTCCCCGAATCGCAAAATCTGGGAGCACCTCTTCGGTAAAGCCTGTGGTCATAGCCGACGATCACATGGTTAAGGACAAGGAAAGGTAGGGTCTGTACCATGCCCCATAGAAATTCGGGCACTCTATTCCTTGGAGAGAAGAAGAAAAAGCAGAAAATTTTAGTTCCCGTAGTGGGTGTGTTACAAATTGGTATCAGAGCATGGTTACAACACTTGGCCTTCTTGGGCTCATGAACAGGTTGCGCAAAGACTCCATTCGAAGAACTCTTAACAGGAGTAACCCTCTATCTTAACCCCCCCTTAATCAAAAGTCGAAGTTGAGAATGAAAAACCCCTATTGTATGTATGCATGTGAAAAATATGAATTATGTACTGGTTATAAATGAATATAAATATTGACTAACAACCAACGTTTTTCCCTTGCACACAAGCGTAAGATCAACCGCGAGAAATTACAGACATATAAAATGGTGACTCACCATGAAGTGGGGGAGGGCTCCCACAATAGAGATGAAGATTCTGACGAAAGGAGGGTGGTAGGGACCCCTCCGAATCTAGCTGAGACTGTGAGGAGCCTCATGGTTGAATTACAGAGCTGCAAGGATGACAACAAAAGGATGATAAAAGAGCAAGAGAAGCAAATGAAAATTAATGCAGTTTTACTGCAGAGCTTATCTGACATACAAAGGAAATTGTAACATGAACCTGAGACACAGAAACATGGTCATGTCAATGGACACACTGAGAGGAGCACCTCAAGAAAGGTCCACCCCAGAGATAAGGGACAAGCGTCGGATGATTCTTCTGGAAAGGAAGTTGGCGACTCAGAGGGATCTTCTAGCAGAAGAACTAGTTGTCATTCTCGAAGAAAATGAAAGAAGAAGAAACTTTCCAAGAGTCATAATCTCTAAGAGTTAAAGAAGGCCAAACCACCCTCCTTCGATGGTGAAATAAATAAGGGAGATGTAGCAGAGGCCTAGCTTCTTGGACTAAAGAAGTATTTCAGAGTCCATGATTTTTCAGAAAACTTGAAGGCCAGAGTAGCCACCTTTAAATTGAATGGAAAGACTTCCATTTGGTGGGAAGACCTTAAGAATGTAAAAGGGATTCATGAAGAAGACCTGTCTTGGGAATGGTTTGAGAAATACTTCAAGAAGAAGTATATGTCGGAAAAATATTTCGATGAAAAGACTAAAGAATTCTATGAACTTAAGCTGGGGCAACTCACCATAAAGGAATATGTTAGCAGATTCCTCGAGTTGCTAAGGTATGTACCCTACATAAAAGCAGAAAAGGAAAAGGTGCAACGATTCATCAGTGTACTACCTAAGAACTACCAGAATACGATTGAATTTGATGAACCAAAGACCCTAGAAGATACTATCCGAAAGGCAAGATATTGTTATGAACAACTTAGTCATCGGACAGGACCTCGCGAAGGCTGGAAGCAAAAGAATAGTTCTGGATTCCAGAAAAAGGGGTTTAAATCCCCAAGATTTAAGGACTATAAAAATAACTCAAGGATGAGCTTCCCAGCCTGAAGTGTACACCAGCAGAACTTTCCCTCCTTGAGCAGAAACAAACTTTCTAGATATTCCCCAATAAAGACTGATAACCCAAAGAGAGAACCTTTGAAGTGTTGGGGTTGTGGAGAAGAACATCTACTGAGGGATTGCCCGCACCGACAACAGAACAGCTGAAGAATTTACAATGTTCAAGAAGATACCACCGTCAATGATGTGGCGAGGAGTGTGCCGCAAATTTATGCAGCCTTGGATAATAACCAAGATGACCACCAAGATTCAGTGGTGGAAATCGAAGGTATGATCACCAACCATCTAGTGTCTATTCTGATTGAACCTGGTTCAAATTTGAGTTATATAGCCCCTAAGGCTGTTGATAAATGTAAATTACAGCCACATAAAAACACCAAGCCATGGTTGGTATAGTTAGCCACTATCACCAAAAGAAGGGTAGCGGAGGTAATATCAGCCTGCCAATTCATTATGGGTGAATTCCCTACCCAAGCAACCTTTAACATATTACCCCTGGGATTGTATGATATGTTGATTGGTATGGACTGGCTAGCCACCCATAAATCCAAACTGGATTGCTACCATAAAACCTTGGAATGTGTAAGTGAAGAGGGAAGGATAATAACCCTTCAAGGGATCCAAAAACCTGTCTCGGTGAGACAAATATCAGCTCTTCAAATGAGAAAGTATTGCAGAAAAAGATGTCCCCTATATGCAATACAGGTGTTGAAAATAACTAAAGGGGACAAACCAAGCCTTGAAGACCACCCCACACTAAGAAAATACAGGGATGTATTTTTGGAAGAGGTACCGAGTTTACCTTCGAGAAGGGACATCGACTTCTCAATAGAACTTGCACCAGGAGCGGTGCTAGTGTCCAGGACACCCTAGAGGATGAGCACCCCCGAGCTAGTTGAACTTAAATTACAACTGAAAGAAATTATGGACAGAGGCTATATCTGACCCAACGTGTCTCCATGGGGAGCACCAGTCCTATTTGTGAAAAAAAAAGACAGTACCCTCAGACTGTGTATAGATTATAGACAACTTAATAAGGTAACCATAAAGAACAAGTACCCCTTACCCAGGATCGATGACTTGTTCGATCAATTGGGAAGTGCCTCTATATTCTCGAAGATTGACTTGAGATCTGGATACTATCAAGTCCGAATCAAGGGTGAAGACATCCACAAAACTTCCTTTAGGATGAGATATGGTCACTACGAGTTTGTGGTAGTACCATTCAGATTGACCAATGCCCCTGCCACTTTTATGTGCTTGATGAACAATGTGCTCAGCAAATTCTTAGACAAATTTTGTACTGGTTTTTATTGACAACATATTAATTTACTCCAAGAACAGAGAAGAACATGAGGAACACCTTAGGATTTTTCTTCAAGTGCTAAGAGAACATCAACTCTTTGCCAAATTTAGCAAGTGTGACGTTTTCCAGAAGTAAATACATTACTTGATCCATGTCCTATCTGAAGAAGGGGTAGCAGTAGACCCTGATAAGATTGGGTCTATCATGGAATGGCCTACCCCGAAGGAAGTTTCATATATAAGATCCTTTATGGGATTGGAAGGATACTATAGGAGATTTATAAAAGGATTCTCTAAGATTGGGAGTCCAATTACCGCCCTCCAGAAGAAGGGGACAAAATTCATGTGGACACAAAAATGTGAAGAAATATTTCAGACCCTGAAACATCTACTGACCCACGCACCCATGCTGAGGATCACCGATTCCGAAGCTGACTTCCTCATGTGCACAGATGCCTGTAAGGAAGGGCTCGGAGGAGTCCTTATGCAAGGAGGAAGTGTGATATGCTATGAGTCCCGAAAATTGAATGAGCATGAAGTCAACCATGTGACCCATGATCTGGAGTTGGCCGCTATAGTGCACGCCTTAAAAATGTGGAGGCATTACATCCTAGGAAGGAAGTTTGTACTTATGAGAGATCACTCTGGATTGCGTTATTTGTTTGACCAACTGAAGCTCAATGCCATACAAGCTAGGTGGATGGACTTCCTTAGTGAGTTTGATTTCGAAATCAAACACATTAAAGGAAAGGAAAATAGGGTGGCCGATGCCCTTAGCAGAAGAATGAAAATAATTCACCTGGCAGCGGTGAGCACCTGTAAGACGAATGTTAAGGAAAGAGTTAGAAATGCACAAGAGACAGACACATTCTTCCAAATTGTGACCTTGTACCTGAAGCAAGAACCCATAGGGATAAAGTATGGAGGCTACCAGATGATGGAAGGAAGTCCGCTCACTTACTGAAGCAGAATGTATATCCCAGATTGTGACGACTTGAAGAGGTTTGTACTAGATGAACTACATAAAAGACCCTATTCTGGTCATCCAGGATACTAGAAAATGATCATGGCCACTAGGAAACAATTCTACTGGCCTGGGTTGAAGAAAGACATAGCCAAGTACCTAGCCAAATGCATAGAATTCCAATAGGTAAAAGCAGAACACCAACACCCAGTAGGATTATTACAACCTCGACCCATCCCGGAATGGAAATGGGAAACCATCTCCATGGATTTCATCACCGGATTACTAACCTCGACCAAACAAAATGATGCCATCATGGTAGTAGTGGAGAAATTGAGAAAGTCCGCTCATTTTATCCTCGCCAAGTCAACTTGTAAGGAAATAGAACTTGCCAACGCATTCATGAAGGAGATATTTAAACTGCATGGTATGCCGAAAGAGATCGTGTCTGACAGAGACACGGAATTTACTTCCAACTTTTGGAAATCACTGATGGTTGGTTTGGAGACCAAGTTACTATTTAGCACAACCTATCACCCTCAAACCGATGGACAGACGGAAAGAGTGAACCAAATACTAGAAGACATGCTAAGAATGCATTTAATGAACCAACCCAAGAAGTGGGAAGACTACCTGCCACTGGTGGAATTCACCTACAACAATGGCTACCAAGAATCCTTAAAGATGAGTCCCTTCGAAGTCCTCTATGGTAGGTCATGCAACACTCCTGTTAGTCGGAGTAATCCTGTAAATAGAATTTCTTTTGGACCCGACATGTTAAAAGAAATGGAACAACAAGTGACTCAGATAACACAAAACCTAAAGGTCACTCAGAATCGACAGAAAAGTTACACCGACCAAAAGAGAACCCCAAGGGAATTCAAGATGGGAAACCACGTATACCTCAGAGTTAGGCCTAGGAAGAGTTCCTTGAGGATGGGAGCCTGTGCCAAGTTGGAACCTCAGTATTGTGGACCCTTTGAAGTTATAGATAGAGTGGGACTTGTAGCCTATAGGCTAGCACTTCCTCCCACAGTAAAAGCACATAATGTTTTCTATGTTTCATTATTGAAGAAATATGTACATGATTCTAATCATATAATTGACTGGTCTGTGATCCAGGCGGAACCGAAGGGAGAATTCCTACCAGAACCTCAATGCATACTAGACAGAAAGGAAGCCCTGCTCAGGAACCAAACCATTGCATAGGTCAAGGTGCAATGGAAACATTTTGGCCCAGATGAGGCTACCTGGGAAATGGAAGATGCCATGAAACAGGCATATCCAATTTTGTTTACTTCTGTACTTACATGTTCTATTGATATATAGAACATCGAGGACGATGTTCCTTTAAGGGGGAGGGAATTGTAACACCCTATTTCCCCTAGTCTGTAAAAATAACTATACTAGCCAAGAACTATGGCAAACTCAAATATTTTGAATGTTTGAATTAACAGACCTTAGTATAAAAGGTCTGAGGAATGTAAATGATGTATGAATATGTGTTGCATGAATGTTGAGAGGGGGACGTGCTGAAAAGAGACCACAATGGTTGATGAGAGATGGTGGAAGGGGTCGGGAGTGGCTGTGTTAACTTTCACTGAACCAAACCATACTAGTTTGTACGTGCTCGGGAAAATCAAAGCTCACTCTCAGACCCTGAAATGAATTACCCGCCTAGACGGTAAGTGGGGAGGATCCTCAAGAGTAAATGAGGGGATGGGGTGAACTGCCCATCCATAGAAGCTCTCAGACTTGACCATCAGACATGGAATTTCATGCCACACACAACCTCGTAGGAGGAAAGAAGTGTGGAAGGGGGGGGAGAGGAGAATATATATACACACACACACACACGTGATAGGAATTCACGGAATTAGAACCAGAGGAACTCCGGGAAATACAGTGAGTCATGAGGAGAGGAAAAGGAGAGTAACCTTCGTCCTAGACTTCCAACGAGCAAGAAGTAAAATACTGAGTCTCAAAGCATCGTGGTCTAGCTTGGGGGTGGCTAGTGGTAAATCCGTTGGGAATAGCTGAGCCTACGGTTGGGTGGAAATGAGCACCCCTCTTAGCAGTTGCATCACCTGGTGTTTTCTGATAAGTGTTTA
>JZKD02S0955573.1:628045-643154 GCA_000966675.3 Picea glauca | reverse complement strand
TTTGAATCTCTCTTCAAGTTCTCATCCTTCCTTTTACTAAGCTCCCTTATTTGACCTTCTTGAGACATCCTTCTTTCCAAATCTTGTATTAGAACCCTCCACATGGGTAATCTAGAAAGCATTACATCTTTTATCACCGATCCAAGAGAAATACACTTCTCTCAACATAAGAAAAGACAAGAATTGATCCAAGAGAAATCCACTTCTCACAACATAAGAAAAGATAAGAATTGAAGATGCACGTGGATAAATAAATGCTAGAATTGTTAACGAAGTCCCATTTTAATGGCTAAGTAGAAACTATGATAATCTCCTCACCAAGGTTTAAAACCCCTAGAGTCATGGTTAGCCCCTCATGCAATGTTTTCCCCATGAAAATGTGGTGTTTCAAGTGGTTAAAGAATGGTGCAAATTCTAAACGATTTTGGTGAAATACAAGCCCCACTCATGGCTTCTTAGCCAAAAGGATATTCCTTATTTGTTGCAAGAAGACTAAACTTCATTATAACATTCCCACATTCAAGAGGAGGCATGTTTGCCACATTGTGATAAAATGAAGCATCTTGTCAAATAAAATTCTAGAATTTTATTTATATTTCTTTTGTTTGTATATTAAATTCCTTTAAATAAATAAGAAAAGAAAGCATGGTCATAAATATTGTTTTAGTCATTTTTTTGAAGGTGAGGTTGAGTAGAGTTATTTAATCATCTTTTCTACATACTAACATATTAGGGCTTATAAAAAAAAAGAAGCATAAATGTTAAGATAAGCACAAAATTAGTAGCATGTCTTCCATGTAGAATCAACTTTAATTAAAGTATTCATAATGAGTAATTCATGTACAAAAATTGTAGAACTCAAAGTTACTCCTTATAGTACTTAGTGCAAATATTGCACAAGATTAGTTTTATATTGATCAATGTGTTATGGCCTTCCATGAGAAATCAACTTTAATTAAAGTATTCAAAATCAATAATTCAGGTTCAAAAATTGTAGAACCAAAGTTATTATAATACTTAGTTAAAATGATGATTGTTGTTTCTTTCTAATGGTATAGTGATCAAATACTAGAAAACAACTTAGTTAAAATTCTTATTTGTGTTTCTTTCTAATGGTATAGTGATCAAATACTAAAACACTTGTTGACAAGTTTAACATGAAAGAAGCAATAGACCCTAATGGACCCTAACATTGTAATAGATTAGTCATGTTCATACATAGCTTAATTAAGATATGTTTTGAATAGAAAATATTGTTAGAAGTCACTGTAACAATTTATACCCTTCCACTTAAAAACAATATCAAATAGGAATTTCTTGAATGTTAAATTTGTTTAGTGAATCAAATTTTATTATTAAAAAGATGGGGCTTCTCCTTTGAAACCCTATCTTTATCTTATGTTCTTCTATGGAAAATGTTGTCAAAAGGAGTGTTAGATCCATCTCATATCCCTTTACTCAAAAAGTGGATGCATTCAAAGCATTTGCGGGTGATGTTGCATGAAAAGAAAAACCGATAAGATATGAGCTTGCAAATTGGTTTACAAAAGAACATAATCCTTGACGATATTAGTTGTAAAATTGAGACTCCATGTATGAATATTGTTCATGTTTGTAGAGATGCCCCAATAGATAAATTCAATGGAACCTAGATAATCCCTAAGCCTTCGAAAGCATAGATTTCTCTCCAATGGCTCCCTCGTATCCAAGGATCAGTGAGGGGGTTTTGTTGTTTAGAAGGTTTATACTCCATTCTCTTTGAGCACAACATTGATAGGGACAACATTTTTAGAATAGACCATGGTTTTTAGGTGTCAATGAACAATATTTAAAAGATGAAGTTCCAATACCTATTCTATTGTGTGTGTCTCCCATTTGTCCCATTGGATCTCTGGGATGATAAAACTCTAAATGACATGGATAAAATTTTAAGGAAATATATTGACAACAATGAATCCAAGCAGGAATGTACACCTATTCAAGAGGTTGTGTAGAATTTCACCTAAAAAAGGGATTTTGAAATATTTGGAAATCCATATTAGAGATTGAGTTCATATGTGAAATCTTAGTTATGAGCAAATTCCATTTAAGTGCAACTTCTACCATGATTATTAATAGTTCCAAAAAAATGTCCAAAAAGGTCCCTGCCCCCCCCAACCTCTCACAAGGCTACTCAAGAAGACGGATTCTTCAAGACAGTCACCAAAACGACAATATAAAGGGCCATAGAAACCCCACAACTAATTGAAATGTTAAATATTTTTCTATTCATAATGAGAAAGAGGCAAGACAAGAGTCTCCAAGGATAAAAAGTCTGAGCTATAAGAAGGAGAAATACCTCCCCTAGGTGAAAGAAGTGGTGATTAGAACTTTGAAACAACTTGTAATTTTGAAATATAAGTGCACTATGGAAATATCCCTCCCGTTAGAAACCACCAATTTCTCACCTTCATGCGATGAGGAATGGCCACCCATCTCAAGAGGAAAGGCATGTGAAGAAAGGCTCGATAAGGAAACCAACAAAAGAAGCAAGGGAGGACGAGGCGATGACCAATAAGGCATTAGCATTTCAAGCAATAATCAATGAGGCGTTTACCTTGGAGAAAAAATATAAACCTGGAAAGATATGAATATTTTATCATTGTAGGGTAAAGGAAAGCCATGATAAAATAAATGCACTGAATTTCTTAGTAAAATGAGAAACCATCAATGGTCATATTACAGGAAGCAGAAGCAGAAATTGAATAATTCTCTACATTATTTAATATGATGTGGATACATAATGGAGGAAAATAAATTATCTGGTAGACTTGTGATTTGTTCACCAAATTGTGAAGTAAAGTGAAGGGAGACCACTAAATAGTTATAAGATCTCACTTATGATAAAACTAGAGTTTTAATTTGTAAAACAAATTAGGGCTTTAACTTTGTTACAAACCCTTGTAATTTCTTCAAACATATCATATACACATCAAAGAACACATAAATGGAAGATATAACAGGGGAATTTTATTATTACGAGACCATTGAATACAACTTTATACGCAGAAATAGTTGTTATGGCAGTTGCAATACATCAATAATAAAAAAACATAACGTGGAACAATGCCCAATCTCTCCAAACAGAACACCAAGATGGAATGAGACGGAAGCTCCAATGGAAACCCTAGATGGATTCCCCTCTTTGTTTAACTAGGTTGGATAATATCACCACCGAAGCCAAACTCTAATGAAAGAGTTTTTCCAAAATCCTAACAAAAACCTTGGCTCACCAAGCACTCCACAAGAAAATGATCCAAAATCCAATCTTCCCAAATGACTTGCTCTCTTTTCCTTTTAAAGGTTATGTGGATTTTTGTAGAGAGATCTAACCCAACTTTTTCAAAGCTTCTAGAAGAGAACTTTATTTAATAAAGTGACTTTATAAGGTTATTTTGATTAAGTCACTTAAAATTAAATAATAATTAATTAAATATTAGTTTCCAAATTTAACTTTAGGAAACATAATGAAATAATTAATTAAATATTTAATTTTGCCAAAAAATGGGACATTACAAATCCTCCCACCCCAATATTGCTTTTCCTCAAGAAATGTTATCATAATCTGATGCTCCATCGAATCAATCTGTCTGAAAATGATACTAGGGTCCCAAACCATCCTGGAGAAGGTGGAGTATCCTCTGCTCATAGCGTGAATCTACGAGGTGTTGTTAGAAGATCATTCCTAACTGTTCTTGATCATCCAAGCAATTAGAAGTTGTATGAACTCGATCAACTCCTCGAAAGACCCTCCTCACAACAACCAAACCTACGTAAACTATCAATCCCATTGGTGTCGGTTGTCAAGCTATTAACAATTTCAATCCTAGGGTCCCATACCAATCTCAAAGAGATGCCACGATGCTGATGTTGCACTACTCTAATCATAATCACCTACTCATCACACTCTGACTTCAATCTCCACTCCAGGCACTTTCTATCATGGATCCTGCACAACCAAAGCATCTCAACGTCCATCAATCCACGACTATCCTCGATCCCAATGATAAAATCAAGGTCTCGTTTAGGAGGTCTCCCTGGAGGAAACACCTCAAAGCTCTAGTGAACACCAACATGTGTCAACGAGGGCTCCTGTATACTATTGCACATCACCGTGTCCTCCTGTACCATCCTATATCCCATATACGCTACTGGACCCAACACTCTGCTAATGATGACTGAACCTACATCCCAAGGTGTGTCCATATACGTCATGTATCTATCCACCCAATCCAAGTATGGGTATATCTCCTTGCGGCATGGTCCACAAGGAATGTGCTCAACTATCTCCTCTGTAGCTAAGATTGAAACCTCTAATGAGCTCTCCAAAAGAAAGGGCACATGATCCCTGCAATGCCAACTCAGAGCGCAATCCAAACTCTCCTCGAGTACTTGCAACTCAAAATGTACATCCCTGTCAATATGTGTGGCACACATGCCCTCCTGTGTCACTGCTGCCAAAGATGATGGAGTCCCTGCTATAGGTGGTGAAGAGCGTGCCACACTCAATTGATAATGTAGCTCCTAAACCTCTCGGTCCTTGTCCTGTATAAACTTGAGAGATAGGTCCCTGCCCATAAATAGTTGCAAGTAATTTGACTTCAGTTGTTCTAGTTCCTCCATGATGATGCGCAATTGGGAACTAGTGAATCCACCTACTATCTCAATGTG
Source organism: Picea glauca (assembly GCA_000966675.3). NCBI lineage: Eukaryota > Viridiplantae > Streptophyta > Pinopsida > Pinales > Pinaceae > Picea > Picea glauca. The sequence continues at coordinate 638,444 of JZKD02S0955573.1, read as the reverse complement.
TCGCTCCTCCATATGGGCTGTCCAAGAAATCTCCTCAATCAACCTACGAGATCCATCATTTCTAGTCAACACATGTGTAACCTGATCCTCGGTCACCAATAGGCGATCCTCCAAACTGTATAGTGTGAAAGGCCTCTGCCCTATCTCTTCCAACTCGCATGAGATATCATCTGTAAGAGTACTCCCCTCATCCTCATAGTAGAAATCATAAGAAAGGATTAGATATGTCTCCTCACGATAATATGTGATATGAGAGAATCACAACACGAACCTACGGTAGAAATTGGCAAGACCCAAAAAACTGCGGAGATCTGTTAGGGTGGTTGGGGCTGGCCAATCCCGAATGACTTGGATCTTGGCTAGATACACATCCACACCCCGCTCATTAATAATGTATCCCATATACTGAACCTGGGTCATGCAAAAAGTGCACTTCTCCAAATTGGCACACAACTTGTGTTGCCGCAGTGTTTGAAGGACCTATGGGATGTGGTGGAGGCGCTCTTCCCAAGTCTGGCTGAAGATCAGAATGTCATCCAAGTACACCACTACAAATGAGTTGGTGAATGGTCGCAAGATGTCGTCCATTAGTCTAATAAAGGTTGCAAGGGCATTAGTAAACCTGAAAGGCATGACCAGCCATTTGAAAAGGCCCTCCTTGGATTTGAAGGCAATCTTCTGCACATCAGAGGGTTCGATTGGTACCTGGTGATACCCAGACTTCAAGTTGATCTTGCTGAAATATTTCTTCCCCTTGAGTTGGTCCAGAAGGTCATCAATCCATGGGATCTGGTACCTACTTCAAACAGTGATCTTGTTTAGTGCCCGATAGTCAATGCAGAGTCTCCAAGTCCCATCCTTCTTCTGCACTAGCACGTTTGGGCTCCCACAGGGCGATGAACTCAGTTGGATGTGACATTTATGCAACAGATCCTGAATATGCCTCTTGATTTCATCATTCTCTAGAACATAGCGCCGATAGATTGGTCCATTGGGCAGCGACGCACCTGGGGTCAGATCGATGGGTTGCTTGACCTGATAGTGTAGAGGCACCCCTGCGGGGGAGGTGAATATGTCCTTGTACTCCTCCACGACCTTATCCATCTGTTGTTGTCATGTAGAGGGGACCTATTTGGAGGTCATGGCCACAGTCTTGTTCTTTCCCTGAGGGAAGATCATCAGGAAAACAAATTTCCTGGTTTTGGCAATGATCTTACTGCATTGTTTTGCAGTAACCAAAGAGATTGTTGTAGGCGGTGCTATTTCTGGTATCCTGTACAGCTTATTTCCCAAAGAAATAATATCAACACGAGGCCTGGACTCATACACAGCATGTCTCTTCCACAAGTATGGTTGGCCTAATAGTACATCAGAAACATCAAGATGAGCAATGTCACATAATACCTCATCCGTGAAGGGCTTGATGTTGTAGCGAAGGCAGTGTTGTTGGCTGACGCAAAGGTCCCATCCTTGGTGCAGCCACTCGATGGTGTATGGTTGTGGGTGTGTTTTGGTCGACAAGCCCATTCGTTTCACGACCTCTACTGAGATGAGGTTCTTTTAGCTCCCGCTATCGACAATGAACTGCAACAGGGAAACCTTTACCCACTTCTGGGAATGGAAGAGGGGCTCTGCCTCCTCTGGATCTTCTGGTTCCTTATTTTGGATCTTCAGGGTGGGAACGGTGGAGTTGGTCTCCACATCGATAATATGTTCCCCCCTGTCATTCCCTGTGTCAGGTTCTGATTCAGATTCGGAGCCTGCATCCGATTCAACACCACTTGGCCCGACACTCACTTGTGTTGTGAGTGGAGCTCTTATGGAACTCACGCCACTTCCCTGTGTCCGTTTTTGGCTTCGTCGTGTTGTTCTTTGCTTGCATCTTTGGCGGGTTTTCCTGGGCCATCCCGCCTTGGCTTGGTCCTTTGCTTGGCGGTTTAGGGGTACCTTTCCCTTGCTTATGATTCACAGACCCAAAGTCTTGCTTCTTCTGTTTGAACGTCTGCTCAATATTGGCAACATACTGGTATGTCGCACCAAGCGAGGAGATGTCGAGGAACTCCATTTCCTCCTGAATGTATCTATGAAGACAACTATGATACTTTAACACCAAATGTTTCTCTGAATCTTTGATACCCATCTTTGTGTGTAGGGTATGGAATAGATTCGTCAGCTCATGCACATCTTGGTCCCTTTCGCACCGCAGCGTAGTCCATTATATGTATTTGTCCTCATATCTCCCCATGGGATAATATTGTTCCTTGATGGTGTCTCGGAAAGAATTCCAAGTGGGTCCGACTGAGAACAGAGAGGGTTCCCCCTCGCTCTATTTCTCCCAGTAGGTTTCCCACCAGTCCTTGACATGGGGGGCAGCTTTAAGGAGTGAAAAAATAATCCTTTCTCGGTCGGAAAAGTCATGAACCAAGAAATATCCTTCTAACATATTCGACCATCTATCAATGACATATGCATCTATTTGGCCCTCAAATATGGGAATGTCAAATTTTTCATGTACCTTGAAAGGAGTGGTGCCTCCAGAGTGGCTGCTAGATGTAGATGCACTACTAGTGGGCAGTCGTTGAAGGATCTGGGAAAAGTTGTCCATCATCGCATTCCTTTGTTTCTCGAGGGCCTCCTAGAGCAATAATTTGATAGGATATCTTGCTCCCTCATCTTTATTTTCTTCCCCCATGGGCGGTCGTCAGGGTTTGCGAGGCTGATCTTGCAACGGTTCAACCAGATCGAGCCCTAACCCCTTATACCTTGACCTCGTTGGGGACATGCAAAGAAGGATTGAGAAAGAGAAGCATGTTCTGATACCACTGATCTAGATTTATGCAGGAACACAATGAAACACAGAAATACACATAAACGCAAAGATGCGATGGAAGTAAAACTTCATTTCATTAACAACAAATGATTGAAATATGCTTACAGACAGAATGGAAATAAAATAGCTCGGGCGCTGGTAGTTTATCTCTGAGAAGATATATGACGGCTACTGGCCTCTGCACTCTGTGTTACAATGAGGCTAGAAGGCCTATATATTATTGAGAAACAATGGAAAACCCTAAACATCCAAAAACCTAACCCTGGGAGATGAAACGCCAGAATATGGGCCCCGCTAGGGTAAATTGGTACATCAATTTCCCGGGGTCGTAACTTTGGCATATTATCTTCGTTTGACGTGCATGATAGATCGTTAGAAATATCTATCCGAGGACTAGACTTATGACAATGAATATCGAGTCCGAAGCGGACTCATGAGCATTCATGCCCAAAAAACGTCATTTAGGGCCTCAAAATGGCTCCAGAAGTTCAGGACCCGAAAAACTACGAAAAATAGTAAATTGTACTACAATTAAGGAAACTGGAAAACTAAAAGAAACAATGTTGTGGGTCCAAGTGGAATAGTCAGGTGGCCACCAATATCCACCTGGATCAGATGAACATGGGAATGATAGGCATTCAAGGAGCATGAGCAAGCATCATCATTCCCCAGATAAATACACTAGGAGAACTCATGCAAGTTCAGGGCCAGGGAGCAACCCAAGTGTGTCTCGTGTTAGGAGACATAGGAGAAGGCCTAAGAGATACAACTTTCAAGGTGATCTCATGAAAATCAAGCCACCTACTTTAAATGGTGATCAAAGTAAGGGATAAAAGGCTGAGGCCTGGCTATTGGAAATGAAGAAATGTTTCCAGTTGCACGATTATCCCTCCATGGTAGAAAAAAGAATTGCAACCTACCACTCGCAAGGAAAGGAATCCATGTGGTGGGATCATCTTAAGCAACCCAAGAACCTTGATGAGAGAAAGGTCTCATGGAGGCAGTTCAAAGGATATTTCCAAAAGAAATATTTATCAGAGCATTAATATGAAACAAAGATGAAAGAATTCTTTGAACTCAAGTTGGGAAGCATGACAATGGATGAGTATGATAAGAGGTTCTTTGAGTTGGTGAAGTATGTGGGTTTCACAAAGGATGAGAAGGTCAAAATCCAAAGGTTTTTGAGTGGGTTACCCTCTTTGTACAGTGACAAGATACAATATGATAACCCCAAAACTTTGGAGGAGAGAAAAGCATCTTTCTGAGAAAAGAAGAGGGAGGTCATTCTTCCAAAAACATTGGAATGAAAAGATGAAGGGTAAGAAAGAGCAAAGTCATAAGGGTTTTAAACCACCTTTTTTCAGAAATAACTCCCAAGCAAATCAGCGAGGTCAATCAACCCAAAATGAGCACAAGACAACAGATTCATTTGGGAAAATGTCAAGGAAACAACATGTACAATGTTGGGAATGTAAGGGAAATCACTTATATAAGGACTAGATTCACAAAGGTGAAAGAATGAGAATTGTGCACGACATTCAAGAGGATGAAACAATTGAAGATATGGGAGGAAGCATGCCAAGGATTTATGCATCCTTGGATAACAAGCAAGCAAAGTATCAATCCACCATAATTGAAGTGCAAGGTAAGATTGGTAACCAACCCATATCAATTTTAATTGATTCTCGAGCTAGCCATAGTTACATAAAATATGACATTGTTGAAATTTTTTACTTGCAAAGGAGTACTCATAATAATTTTTGGTTAGTTCAATTATCCACGGGGGCTGAAAGGAAGATCAATGAGTTGGTTAAATATTGGTAGACATAAATTGACTCAACACAAAGGTGGATATGAACATCATACCATTGGGATCATATGACTGTCCGATTGACATGGATTGGTTGGAAAAATACCATGTTGTTCTAGACTCTGACAACAAGACCGTACCTTTTCTCAATGAGTATGGGAAACAAAGCAAGATTCAAAGCATTCTGAGAGGAACAATTGCTAGAGAAATTTCAACCATGCAGCTGAAAAAAAATTCAGGAAGGGATGTCAAATTTTTGCAGCCTGTAAGGAAGAGGTAGCTAGGGATAATGTGGCAAGTATTGAAGACCATCCAGTCTTGGGGGATTTTGAGGATGTTTTTGAGAAAATTCTAGGACCGCCACCTTAGAGAGATATTGATTTCTCCACTGATTTGGTACCATGAGCTTCCCCAGTGTCCAAGACACCTTACAGAATGGGAATGCACCAGAATTGAAGGAATTGCATATGCAACTAGAAGAATTTTTTAAGAAGGGGTATATACGCCCAAGTGTGTCACCATAAAGAACAAATATCCTTTGCAAAGGATTGATGATTTATTTAATTGATTGAAAGGTGCAATAATATTTTTCAAGATTGACATGAGGTCAGGTTATTATCAAGCAAGACGACATCCATGACAAGATATGGGCATTATGAATTTATACTAGTGACATTTGGGATATCAAATATCCCAACAATTTTCATGTGCCTAATGAATGGAGTTCTCAAGGAGTACCTAGATAAGTTTGTGATCATTTTCTTAGATAATATTCTCATTTACTCAATGAGAGAATGGTGTTGCAAGTTTTGAGAAAGCATAAATTATATGCCAATTTAGGAAGGAAGATGATTAGTCACATATATCACAAACATTTTTTTTTTTTTAAGTAAGAAGTAAAATATATTAGAAACCTTCCAGAGGCAAAAAGGAAATCCCAAGTACAGTGATAGTCCTTCTATGCTTATTGGACTGCCCCAACAGAGGGGAAACCAACCCAATTATCAACTTAGTCAGCAAAATTTTAATAGTGCCTACTAAAAGTAAAGTCCAAGACTACATAAACATCAACAGAAATGGAAAACAGCTGACACAACCTCTAAAGCCTAGACGCTTGACACGTAACCTAGCCAGGTGCCTTAGAGATCCCCAAGCCAGGGTTCCTCCTCGACAATCGTCGTTCTGTCCCCCCATTGCACCTCGACCTACGCACTAGTTTCAATTTCCTGGTTGTTCCTCGCGGTGTTCTGCATCTGATGCTTGGCCAAAGTCTCGCTACCATTCTGTTTCATCCCGAGCTCTTCTGCACACTGCATCATGACATCCTCGCCTTGGGTGGTTGCTTTAGGTTCCTACCTCAACGTCGCGCTCCTCTTACCCTCTTCGACATCAACTGTATCATCACTTGGTCCCGGCTTGTAGGTCGCTCCTCCCGGGTCTGAAAGGACAGCCTCATGCATGGAGGAGAGGAGTTGGAGGAAGAGCGCTACCTTCTCATTGTTAAGCTGTAGTTGAAACTACAAATCCTCCACCCCCTGGCGAAGTTCGAAGACTAAGCCATAGAGGATGGACAACTTTTCCTTTAACTGCTCGTCGTGGACTGTATCAGCACAGGGGTGCTCCTTATGACCTTGCTTACACAAAGAAGGAGGGTTCTTGTCTTCTAAGGTTCTTGGAAGAGTCGAGAAAGGTGTGTGTGGTAGTGCAACAATCAGTGGTGTTTGAAAGATGCGCGAGGATGAGCAAGGCAGCTAAGGTATGAGGGTTAGGCTATGGACATGCTCCATCGGCTCTGCCTAAAATCGAAGTGAGGAACAAGTGGGAGGTTGAGTAGAGGGAGGAGTTGAAGGCCGACGAGGTCTCCAGGGAGATCCCCGTCGTGGCCTCCCTCTCATACGCGGCTTGTGGTCAGGAATGGGAAGTCCGTAGCAGCGACTGAAGGCCTAGGGGTGAGGGGGAGTCTCCGGGGGCCAAAGAGCACTATCTTGAGTCAGCCATGGGAACGGAGGGGAGAGCTCCTCAAGCCACCAGCATAAACAATGACCTGAAACCATAAGCAACGCCATGAGAAAATGCGTTGGATGGAATGAAGGCATTAATGCCCTTTCCGTCGACATGAAAACTATTAAAGTCGCAGGAGGGTGGAGGGTGGTGGCACGAGCCCATCACATGGCTCCGTGCCCCGTTGACGTGAGTCTTCCTCCTCCAATCGCCATGTGGTCTCCACTAACACCCCATCCGGGGGAGCATCCACCATTCTAGCTTTGCAAATACACTGTTGGAGAATGGGGTGATCAGGTTCCAGGGCTGAATTGCAGATGAGTTCCGACTCTCTTCGACTGATGCCCATATTGGCTAGTTCATCCGCCACTTGATTCGCCTTTCATATGACGTGGGCGGGGATGATAGCCAGTTCCAGTCGCAATGAATCAGTGATACTTTGCAGTCCATGCAGGAGTCGCCAACTAGGAGAAATTCTATCTGGGCTGGCTCCATTGAGAATTTTCCGCAGCAGGTTGATGATGATTTGAGAGTCTCCCTCTACGATTAACTTGGTGAAGTTGTTTTTGATGGCCAGCTGCAGTCCCTTGGTAAGACCCCAGAGCTCTTCAACATTTTTCGTGGAGTGCCCTATGGAACCAGCACTGATGAGAAGGATGTTCCCATAATGATTGTGGAAAACTATTCCATAGCCTGTTGGTCCTGGATTTCCCTTAGAGGCCCCATCGAAATTGAGCTTGATGAAGTCCTCTTGGGGGGGGGACCAAAAGGTGGGGCTTCTGGGAGGAGGGGTCGGTGAAGAAGGAAGACGAGTCTGAAGGGAGGAGGGTGGAGACCAGAACCGGAGGATGGGGAGTTCATCTGGGTGATTATTGAGGCTTACGTCGGCTCGGAGCTAAGGGGGGGGAGATTCCAGGATGTTACAGTAGCACTAATGCCAGCGGTGATGCCATGGGAGGGAGAGGCCTTTGAAGAGTCTTCTGTTCCTTTCTTTCCATGTTTTCCAGAGGATAAAGCCTGGTATAAGTTTCCATACACGATTGAGGATGGGTGAATGGAAAGCTTGGTCCTGCCAATTCGCAATGGTTTCCAGGATGTCGTCCCTACGGTGATCGGAGGTGCGCATAACCATTGTCGCTTGATCCCAAATCTGGGCAGTGTAATGGCAAGAGTTGAGAATATGGTTCATTGTTTCCTCTGCCTCTCCACAAAGTAAGCACATAAAAGGCCCAACAAAGCCTCTTTTCGACAGGTTGTCCCAGGTTAGGATACTGGAATGGGTGACAAGCCAGAGGAAGAGGGTAATTTTAGGCCAGTGTTTAAGACCCCAAAGCTTGTACCAGATTTTCATGTTAGGGAGGGGGGCTGAGGGAGCCTTGAGCTGGTATGCTTCTCGTGTGTTGAAGGTGCCTTGTGGGCTGTATCCCCACCTCAGAATATCCTGTCCTGAAATTATGGGAATTCTCTGTTTCGTCATCTCTTCCTGCAAAGGAACTAGATTCACGTGTGGCTCCAGGTCGAAGCGTTCCCTGTCCATGTGCCACTGGCGCCAAGTGTCTTCCTTTGGGTCGGCCTTCCAGTAATCGACCACCCTTATCAGTCCTGCCCGATTGGCTTGAGTACATATGTTAGGGGTCCATTCCTCCTTGCCTAGGACCGACCATTGTTTCCAGGAGTCTTGCCAAAAAAGGGCGATCATCCCATTCCTGATTTCCCGAAAAGCGTGCTCAGTCACCAGTTGTCTATTCTGCATGGCTGCTGTCCAAATTAAGGAGCCTGGGTTATCTTCATTCCACCGGATTAGGTTTTTCTCTGCCACATTTGGAGCATATTTCTTCCTCCAAAGTCGGGCCCAGAGGTCCTTGGGGATTTTTAGCCATCGCCACCAAATTTTGGCGCTGAGAATCTTGTTCATGATGAAGGGATCCCTAAGTCCCAGGCCACCTTGCTCCTTGGGTTGACAGAGTTTGTCCCAGCTGACCAAAGCCATTTTATTCCCTGTATTGAGGACCTGCCAAATGAAGTTCCTTTGAAGGCATTTGATGGTATTGAGCACGAACTTTGGAGCGGCCAGCACTGAAAAGGAATAAATCGGGAGGGCTTGGAGGACAGCCTTCAGAAGAGTGAGATGACTGGGAAGGTTTAGAGCTCTGTAGGTCCAAGAGGACAGCCGCTTGGAAAAGGAAGACAAGAGGTGTTCCCATGAGGAGTTTCGGAGTGCATTATTGATCAGCGAGATGCCAAGGTATTTGGACGGAAGGGAACTTATGTTGAAACCGAGAATGCCAGAGATGTGGCGCTGGATCAAAAGGGGAGTGTTGAAGAAAAAGACTTGGGATTTGTCCTTGTTATAGTCCAAGCCTGAAGCATCAGAGAAAGTTTGGAGGATATTCAGGATAGAGTTGGCTTCCCGGACCATAGGGCTTCCCATCAGGAGGGTGTCGTCAACAAATTGACTGTGCGAGATAGGCGGGGAAATGCCATGCAAGGGCAGCCCTGACAAATGGTTATTTTCAATCGCTGCATGGATATATCTGCTAAGGCCTTCGGCCAGGATGATGAAAAGGAACGGGGAGAGGGGATTTCCTTGCTTGATCCCTCGAGAGGGGGAGAAGGGGAGTGTTGAAGAAAAAGACTTGGGATTTGTCTTTGTTATAGTCCAGGCCTGAAGCATCAGAGAAAGTTTGGAGGATATCCAGGATAGAGTTGGCTTCCCGGACCATAGGGCTTCCCATCAGGAGGGTGTCGTCAACAAATTGACTGTGTGAGATAGGCGGGGAAATGCCATGCAAGGGCAGCCCTGACAAATGGTTAGTTTCAATCGCTGCATGGATAGATATGCTAAGGCCTTTGGCCAGGATGATGAAAAGGAACGGGGAGAGGGGATTTCCTTGCCTGATCCCTCTAGAGGGGGAGAAGGGATGCGAGGGAATGCCATTGACGAGAAGAGAGAAGAAAACCGTGGAAGTTAGATTCACAATCCAGGTTACCCATCTTGGATCAAAGCCAAAAGCTAGCAGCATTACATGCATATATTCCCAACTGATCTTGTCAAAGGATTTAGAGAGGTCCAATTTGAGGAGCATACCTGGGATTTTGGTCTTCTGCAAGGAGTGGATCACTTCATGAGCCAGGATTACACTGTCTAGGATCTGTCTTCCCTCCACGTAGCCTGATTTCTCCGGGGATATGATTGTCGGTAAGATGGTTTTGAGTCTCCTGGCTATCACTTTTGTAAGGAGCTTATATATGACGTTACACAAAGCTATAGGCCTAAACTTCTTGGGGTGATGTGCCTGCCCTTCTTTGGGGACTAAGGTGATGAAGGTAGCATTGAGAGCCTGAAGGATCTGTCCCGATGCTTGGGAGTCCTCCAAAATTTCCCAGACTTCTGTTATGATCATCACCCAGCAGTGATGAAAGAATTCACTGGTGAAGCCGTCGGGGCCAGGAGCCTTACATTTCGGAGTTTCCTGAAGAGCCCTGTCCACTTCTTCAATAGTTATTGTTCTGAGAAGGGAAGTGTTTTGTTCTACAGTGACGAGGGAGGGTACATGCTGCGTGACCTTGTTGATGACCTCTAGTCTGTCCACAGGGGGTTCCGTGAGGAGGTTTTGAAAATAACCTATCAGGGTGGCCTCCATGTCTTCATGTGAGTGGACGACATCCCCTTCATTGAAAATGAGATGGGTGATCTTGTTGGAGTATTGTCTTTGAATGACAGTTCTATGGAATAATTTGGTGTTGCGCTCCCCTTC
>JZKD02S0955573.1:586284-608969 GCA_000966675.3 Picea glauca | reverse complement strand
TCACCAAAACGACAATAGCAAGGGCCATATAAACCCCACAACTAATTGAAATGTTAAATACTTTTCTATTCATAATGAGAAAGAGGCAAGACAAGAGTCTCCAAGGATAAAAAGTCTGAGGTATAAGAAGGAGAAATACCTCCCCTAGGTGCAAGAAGTGGTGATTTGAACTTTGAAACAACTTGTAATTTTGAAATAGAAGTGCACTATGGAAATATCCCTCCCGTTAGAAACCACCAATTTCTCACCTTCATCCGATGAGGAATGGCCACCCATCTCAAGAGGAAAGGCATGTGAAGAAAGGCTCGAGAACGAAACCAACAAAAGAAGCAAGGGAGGACGAGGCGATGAAGAATAAGGCATTAGCATTTCAAGCAATAATCAATGAGGCATTTACCTTGGAGAAAAAATATAAACCTGAAAAGATATGAATATTTTATCATTGTAGGGTAAAGGAAAGCCATGATTAAATAAATGCACTCAATTTCTTAGTAAAATGAGAAACCATCAATGGTCATATTACAGGAAGTAGAAGAAGAAATTGAATAATTCTCTACGTTATTTAATATGATGAAGTAAAGTGAAGGGAGACCACTAAATAGTTTATAAGATCTCACTTATGAGAAAACTAGGGTTTTAATTTGTAAACAAAATTAGGGCATTAACTTTGTTACAAACCCTTGTAATTTCTTCAAACATATCATATACACATCAAAGAACACATAAATGGAAGATATAACATGAGAATTTTATTATTACGGGACCACTGAAAACAACTTTATAAGCAGAAATGGTTGTTATGGAAGTTGCAATACATCAATAATAAAAATACATAACGTGGAACAATGCCCGATCTCTCCAAACAGAAGACCAAGATGAAAAGGGATGGAAGCTCCAATGGAAACCCTAGATGGATTCCCCTCTTTGTTTAACTAGGGTGGATAGTCTCACGACCGAAGCCAAATTCTAATGAAAGGGTTTTTCCAAAACCCTAACGAAAACCTTGGCTCACTGAGCACTCCACAAGAAAATGATCCAAAATCCAATCTTCCCAAATGACTTGCTCTCTTTTCCTTTTAAAGGTTATGTGGGTCTTTATAGAGAGATCTAACCCAACTTTCTCAAAGCTTCTAGAAGACCACTTTATTTAATAAAGTGACTTTACAAGGTTATTTTGATTAAGTCACTTAAAATTAAATAATAATTAATTAAATATTAGTTACAAAATTTAACTTTAGGAAACATAATGAAATAATTAATTAAATATTTAATTTTTCCAAAAATGAAACATTACAAATCCTCCCGCCCCAATATTGCTTGTCCTCAAGAAATGTTATCATAATCTGATGCTCCATCGACTCAATTTGTCTGAAAATCATACTAGGGTCCCAAACCATCTTGGAGAAGGTGGAGTATCCTCTGCTCATAGCGTGAATCTGGGAGGTGTTGTCACAAGCTTCTGCCTAACTGTCCCTGATCATCCAAGCAATCAGAAGTTGTATGAACTTGATCAACTCCTCGAAAGACCCTCCTCACAACAACCAAACCTACGTAAACTAGCAATCCCATTGGTGTCGGTTGTCAAGCTGTTAACAATTACAATCCCAGGGTCCCATACCAATCTCAAAGAGATGCCACCATGCTGATGTTGCACTACTCTAATCATAATCACCTACTCATCACACTCTGACTTCACTCTCCACTCCAGGCACTTTCTATCATGGATCCTACACAACCAAGGAATCTCAACGTCCATCAATCCACGAATGTCCTTGATCCCAATGATAAAATCAAGGACTCATTCAGGAGGTCTCCCTGGATTAAACACCTCGAAGCTCCAATGAACACCATCATGTGTCAACGAGGGCTCCTGTATACTATTGCACACCACCATGTCCTCCTCTACCATCCTATATCCTATATACGCTACTAGACCCAACACTCTACTAATGATGATTGAACCTACATCCCAAGGTGTGTCCATATACGTCATGTATCTGTCCACCCAATCCATGTATGGGTATATCTCCTTGTGGCATGGTCCACAAGGAATGTGCTCAACTATCTCCTCTACAGCTAAGATTGAATCCTCTAATGAGCACTCCAAAAGAAAGGGCACATGATCACTGCAATGCCAACTCAGAGCACAATCCAAACTCTCCTCGAGTACTTGCAACTCGAAATGCTTATCCCTCTCAATATGTGTGGCACACATTCCCTCCTATGTCACCGCTGCCAAAGATGATGGAGTCCCTGCTACAGGTGGTGAAGAGTGTGCCACGCTCAAATGATAATCTAGGACCTAAACCTCTCGGTCCTTGTCCTTTGAAAACTTGAGAGATAGGTCCTTGCCCATAAATAGTTGCAAGTAATTTGACTTCAATTGTTATAGTTCCTCCATAACGATGCACAATTGGGAACTAGTGAATCCACCTACTATCTTGACATGTCTCTCCTCCATCTGGGCTCTCCAAGAAATCTCATCAATCAACCTACGAGATCCATCAGTTCTGGTCAACACATGTGTAACCTGATCCTCGGTCACCAACAGACAATCCTCCAAATTGTATAGTGTGAAAGGCCTCTGACCTATCTCTTCCAACTGGCATGAGATATCATCTGTAAGAGTGCTCCTCTCATCCTCATAGTAGAAATCATAAGAAAGGATTGGATATGTCTCCTCCTCATACATAGGTGCTACCTCAACTCCATCCTCACCAGAAATCCCAACACATCTGTTATCTTGACCATCATTGGTGCTAGTGTCTTGGTCTCCACTGGCCAATGCCAATGTTGCAATGGATTTTGTTGTGTCATCCCCCTCGTAGTCATCCTCGATGGGACCAAATGTTCCCCCCTCCTCTTCAGTACTAGTGACAATCTCCATCAACACACTAGAGTCAAAGATCTCATCAAATTCTATCGCTCGGTCATCTTCCATGTACACATCCCTATCATGGCCAACTACATGCTCCAAACAGTGAACCTAAGGTTTTCCCAAGTTCTCATCCTGATGTGATGTTTTTTCTTCATCAATGGTTTTGGATCCTTTTACCACCTCCCTGAACCACTATGGATGTTCTAAAAAAGTTGTTAAATTTTCCTGATAATCTTGCATGAGTTGCACAAGTTTTTCTCTAAGTTCTTCGGGGGTTTTCAACTTTCTCAAATCCAATTATGTAATATACTGAAATATGCTTACAGACATAATGGAAATAAAATAGCTCGGGCGTTGGTAGCTTATCTCTAAAAAGCGATGTGGCAGCTACTGGCACTTGAACTCTTTGTTACAATCATCCTTGAAGGCCTATATATTATTGAGAAATAATGGAAAACCCTAAACATCAAAAAACCTAACCCTATGAGATGAAACGCTAGAATATGGGCCCCGTTGGGGTAAATTGGTACATCAATTTCACGGGGTTGTAACTTTGGCATACTATCTTCGTTTGACACACTTGATACATTATTAGAAAGATCCATCTGAGGACTACATTGCTGACAGTGAATATTGAGATCGGAACAAACTCATATTAGTCGGAGCATTCATTTCCAAAAAATGTCGTTTAGGGCACGAAAACAGATCCAGAAGTTTAGGACCCGAAAAGCTGCTAAAAGTAGTAAATTGTGCTACAATTAAGTAAACTAAAAAAATGAAAGAAACAATGGTGTGGGTCCAAGTGGAATAGGCGGGTGGCCACCAATATCCACCTAGATCATTCCTCCCCCCTTAGGAAGCAATGGTCCCCATTGCGTTGAGTTCCTCCATGAGATGAGGAAACTTCTGTTGAACTTGGTCCCTGGTGAGCCACTTGCCATGGTGAAGGATTTGGCCTGCTTTGACAACTCGATATGGTTGGATCCTCTGCTGGCGGGTGTTCTTGATCTGTGTGTCCATAATCCCATCAGTTGTGGCTTGTTCCATGCAATCTGGGTTTAACTATGTTGGTGTGAGTTGTTCTGCCATGTCAGATGTGTCTAGTAGAGGTGGAAAGTAGGGTCGAAGGCGTTCCACATTGAACACTGGGTGCATACCAAGGAATGGTGGAATACTGAGCTCAAAGGAATTGTCCCCTATAGCCTTGGTGATGGTGTATGGCCCATATCGGAGCAGGAGAATCTTTTGGTAGGGTCTAGCCAGGTGCTCCTTTTGCAAATGTAGCCACACTTTGTTGCCCACCTGGAAGTTGTGTGGCACCCGATGTTGATCATTTCATTGCTTGTACTTAGCATTGGCTATGTCCAATATGTCATGAACCTGTTGGTGGATGTGCAGAATGTGCTCAATGAATTTTTTTGCCTTGTCAGCCTCAGACTGGACATGGGCTGAATCTACCCGAGTATTCGCAAATGGCATGGCTACGTCAATGGGACATAGTGGATGGAATCCCAAGCCCAACTGAAAGGGGTTGTGGCTGGCTGAGCTATGGAGAGCCTGGTTGTAGCTGTGTTGTACAAAGGGGAGTCTCTCATCCCATGTGCATGGATTCTTTAAATTGTACATGTGCAGAATGTGTACAATCATCCAGTTGATGACCTTCGTCTGGCCATCAGTTTGCGGATGGAAAGATGTGGACTTGGTGAGCTTGGTGTCCAGCATCGACCAAAGGCTGGCCCAAAATGTACTAAGGAAGCTGTTGTCCCGATCTGAGATGATAGACTGTGGGATCCCAAAGTGTACCCACACTCATTCAAATAAGAGTTTAGCATTGGCTTATGTCGTGATATTCTTCTTGCAGGCCATCATAATGGACATCTTCGAGAATCTATCGAAGACCACAAAAACACAGTCATTTCCATGCTTGGTAGAAGGAAGGCCCAACATGTAATCCATAGAGATGGATTCCCAAGGTCGAATAGGGGTAGGCAGCAGAGTATAGAGGCCTTGCTTCTTGATGGTCGGTTTGGCAATGGCACAAGAAGTGCAGGACTTGATGCACTTCCCGACATCCTGTCAAAGGTTTGGCCAATAGAAATACTTTTGTAGTACTGCCACAGTTTTCTCGACCCCGAAAATCCCAGCGGCCCAACTGTAGTGTGCCTCCCAAATCATCTTGGCACACTCACTTGAAGGAACACAAAGGTATTCCAGGTGACATAGCAGGGCATCCTGGAGGTGAAAATTAGGAACTTGATTACCCTCCAAGAGCATATTGTATGTGTGGTCGAATTCTGGATCACTTTTGTAGAGAAGAGGCCAATCGAAAGTCTCGTTCCCACAAGAGTTGAGCATCGTGGTTAGCGCCATGATAGGTGGTCAGCTGAGGCAATCTGCAACATTATTGGTGCTTCCTTTCTTGTACTTAATGTTCAAATGGAACTGTTACAATTATCTGGACCACTTCTTATGGAAATCGTTCTGCAACTTCCCTTGTGTTTGTATGAACTGCAAGGTTCGGTGGTCTATGTGGATGACCGTTTACTTTCCCAAAATGTCATGCTTCCATTGTCGGCACGCCTGCATAATGGAATACATCTCTTTGTCATAAGTGGGATACTTATGGACTGTGTCGAAAAGTGTCGCACTATGATATGCCACTGGATTCCCCTGTTGAGTAAGGACTGCCCCAATAGCATAGTTGGAGGCATCTGTCTCGATCTCAAATGGTTGTTACAAGTCTGGTAATGTGAGCACTGGTGCAGAACAGAGGCGATTCTTCAAATCTTTGAATGCCTTTTGTTGAGATTCTGATCCGTCGGATCTCAACTTTAGTGCATTAAAAAGTTTTAAAGAATGCATTTATTAGTTTTGCTTAACACATGTAATAGCATAAATATAATGAAATGAATTCTTATAAATTGAAATGTAAAGCAAACTGAAACATAGAAAGAGAAACAAAAAAATGAGAGTCACAAACAGAAGTTGATAACGGAGTTCACCCCCTTCACTGGGCTACGTCTCCGGGTCCCTCTCCAATGGGTACCGATCCAATTAATAGATTCAAAATAGTACAAATGGTTCTGGAATCTCTGAAAATCAACTTCAGCAGTTGTAGAATAGAATGTTGGACAAAATCCTTCAAGACCTCTCTTGAAAATTACAAATTGGCTTTCAAAAGGAAAAGAAGCCAAAATATAACAGAGTACAGTCGACTTAACATAACAACATCTGGATATTTTACAACAAAAAACCCCCTCTATGCGTACTGGCTGAAACCCTTGGTTATAAAGTTGCGGGTCGCACGTTCAAACTCGATGTTATACACAAACTGCGCACCCAACGAGCTAACCGCCAGATGTTACACTAGACTGTGCATAATACATTACAATGGATGTGATAACCGCCAACTTAACCGTGCACCCATTCTCAAATGTTAACGAATGAACCATTGGAACGTGCACTGTTTAGCATTCTCGAGACATGTGACGACCCATGGAACATATGTTAAGGCTAGTTTTTCGCACCATAAAGCAGCTCATGTCGACCATAGCATAGTATATGGTTAAGTTTTTATATAATAACCATTGTACCATTTTTTTTCTTTTGACATTGGATCAATGTAGCTTTGAAGATGAATGACCCCCTGGATCATTCCTCCCCATTAGAGAGATTTTGGACCTCCAAAAGCCTGAATCACCCTGCAAGTAAGTGAGGGTACAACTCCCTCACTTTTCCAATCTCCATCCATATTTCTTTGATAGGATGCATACCTTTAAGCCCCACTCAAAGGTACTCAACATTCCCCCTTCTTGAAGTCCTTACATTTCTGTCAAGAATGACATCATCCTTCCACTCATTCATATATTCAGGTGCCATATCATCAACTAAAGGAATCTGCATGTTAGTTTCCTCATCCATGATCATAGGAGGCTCATACAATTTAAGATTCTCAACATTGACAACTGAATAGATTTGCATGTATGGAGGTGAATTCAAGCGAAAAGCATTAGTACCAATCTTTTCCAAGATCTCAAAAGGACCATACCTGATAGGCTTAAGCTTTTTACCTTCACCTTTCATTCGTTCTTTGGTGATATGTAACCAGACTTGGTCTCCAACCTGAAATTGATGATCAACTCGATGCTTGTCATGCCTGGCTTTGTACTTTGCCTGGCTCTTCTCCAACTGTTCTTGAACTGCCTGCTGGACTGCCTGGATTCTCTAAATGAATTTTAGAGATTTATCTGCATCATGGTGTCCATCCACTGCATCTTTGCCAAAAGAGAAGTCCATAGGTGTTTTTGGCAGATAGCCAAAACAAGTTTCAAAAGGAGATCTTTTTGTGGAAGAATGAACTCCATGATTGTAAGCATGTTGTATATATTGCAACTACTCATCCCAAAGTTTAGGATGTTTACTACAATATCCTCTGAGCAGCTGAACCACTGTCTTGTTTACTACCTCAGTTTTCCCATCAGTATGTGGATGAAAAGTTGTACTTTTCTTAAGTTTAGTATCCATAAGCTCCCATAAAGTTGACCAAAATTCCCCCAAGAACCGGGAATCTTGATTTAGATACAATAGACATGAGTAGCCCAAAATGTACCCAAGCATTCTGAAAGAATAGATGAGTTGTTTGTTCAGCAGTGATTTTCTTGTTACATGGCATCAAGATACACATTTTGTTGAATCTATCCACAACAACATATAGGTAATCATGCCCTTTTCTAGACATAGGTAGTTCTCCTACAAATTCCATAGAAATGCTTTCCCAAGGATGAGAAGAAACTGGAAGAGGTGTGTACAATCCCAATTTCCTATTTCTAGGCTTACTTGTTGCACACATAACACAACCTCTTATGTATTTAGCTATATTTTCTTGCATTTGAGGCCAATAACAATGATTTTGCAATATTGATAATGTTTTGCTTACTCCAAAATGTCCTGCAATAAATGAACTATGTGCTTCTCGAATCACATGCACTCTCTCTTTCTCTGGAATACAAAGTTTACCAAGATGATACAAGAGTTGATTATGAACATAATAGTTCTCTTCATGTTTACCATGTATTAGTGATGCATATACTTTCTTAAAATCTTTATCTTCTGCATACTGTTCAATATAACTTTCATGTGTTAATGAACTTTTCTGAAGAATTATTAAATCATTTGTGGGAGGCCTTGATAACATGTCTGCTACCTTATTATGAATTCCCTTTTTGTACTTAATTACGAGATGAAACTGTTGTAAGAATCCCATCCATCCTAAATGCCTACTTTGTTGTACTTTAGTTTGAGATTGTAAATATTGAAGTGGCTGATGATCAGTATGTATGATTGTTTATTTACCCATGATATAATGTTTCCACTTCTTCACACTTTGTACTAAAGAATACAACTCTTTTTCATAAGTAGGATAGTTACTTACCACAGTAGAGAATGTCTCTGAATGGTAACAAACTGGCTTCCTTCCTTGCATCAAAACTGTTCCCATGGAAAACTCGCTTGCATCTGTTTCGATCTCAAATGGCTGTTGCAAATCTGGCAATGTCAGAACCAGTGTTGTGCTGATCTTTTCCTTCAAAGTGTCGAAGGTTTTCTGATGCTTGCCTCCCCACTGGAAAATCTCTTTAATACTTGTCAAAACATGTAATGGTGCAGCAATGGAAGAAAACCCAGAAATGATTTTCCTCCAATACTGAACCGCACCCAGAAAACTTCTGACTTTTGTTACGGTATTAGGCCTTGGCCAGTTTACGATAACAACAACCTTGGCTGGGTCCACTCGCAGGTGGCCTCCACCAATAATATGGCCCAAATATACTAAGGAAGTTTTTGCAAACTCACATTTAGACATCTTTACATAAAGTTTCTCCTTCCTTAGTACATCCAAAACTTTCCTCACATCTACAATGTGTTCCTCCCAAGTTTTTCTAAAGACAAGGATATCATCCAGGTATACGATTACAAAATCATCACTAAAGGGTCGAAAGACATCATTCATGACCCGCATGAAAGTAGCAGGTGCGTTACATAGCCTAAAAGGCATTACAAGCCATTCATACAACCCTTGTTTTGCTTTAAAAGTTGTTTTCCAAGCATCATTTTCAGCAACCCGGATTTGATGATACCCACTACGCAAATCCAATTTAGTAAAATACATTGCATGTTTCAACTGATCAAGAAAATCATCAATGCGAGGAAGAGGATACCTGTTTTCAATGGTGATTTTGTTAAGGGCCCTATAGTCGATGCACATTCTCCAAGACCCATCCTTTTTTGGCACCAAAACTATAAGAGAGCCACAAGGAGAAGTACTTGGTCGAATGACCCCCTTCTCAATCAGCTCTTGAACCTGCTTCTTGATTTACTCATTCTTCATTACAAACATCCGATACATGGCTATGTTCGAGAGTGGCACATCCTGCTGCAACTGTATCTCATGTTGAATCTCTCTCTTTAGTGGTAACCCTTTCGGATATTGAAATAAATCATCATACTCAGAAACAATTTCAACTATTTCAGATTTATGCTTAGGATCACAACCTTCAAATGATTTAGAGATCTCGTCATTTTTTACCTCAATCATCATTAATACAAAATTCTTACTAGCATTTACCAACCGCTTCATTTGTCCTGTAGTAACTATTGCTAGATTTGTTTATGTCTTATGTGCTCATACAATATATTCCACACCATCTTTAAAAAGATGATACTTATTTTGCTCTCTATAAAAGACTGCTTTCCGGTCATACAAATATGGACTCCCAAGTACAATGCCACAAATGTCAAGTGGTATTACATCCAATTCTACCTCATCCATGAACTTTTCAGTAATTGAAAACTTCAATATACATTTCTTTGTAACTTGCAATTGTGTATAATTAGTAACCTAACCAAGAGGATAGGGTTTTTCATGAGGCATAGTAACTAGATGCAATTTCTTAACCACTTCTTCTGATATCAGATTTACTTGTGAACCACTATCAAACAATGTATCAATCTTTGTGTGATTTGCAATGACACGAACATGAAACAATGCACTTCTATTTTTATCATTTTTCTTAGAAGTAGATGGAAGATTTGTACTTGCACTAGAACTAGATTTTGCATCAATGGAAAGTGAGATACCTTTATTCTTACCCTGGATTCCGATAGCTGTAACTTTTGTTTCATCTCCTGAATAGGATCCCAAGTCTTGAATAACTGCTACAGTATCTTTTTCTTTTCCTTTATCTTTGTTTCCTCTGTACTTCTTTGGCCTTAACTCCAGATGAAGTTTCCAACACTTAGAGACATCATGCCCCTTCTGACAATGCGAACATGTAGGATTTTCACCCTCTTTCTTAACAATAGCCATTTTATTTTTCCCCTTATCTTTGCTTTTAGATTTGCTGTCAAATTTAGATGATTTCTCCACAAAAGTATCATTAGCATGCTTTCCCCTAGATTCTAAATGTGTGGCTTGAACACATACATCATCCAATTTGTTGGGGTTAAACATCAACAAAGTATATCTCAAATAAGAATGCATGCCACCAATATACTTAAGAAGAGTTTCATACGTATATAATGGAACATTCAATGCAATAGCCCTCTTTCTGAATTCATGAGTATAATCTTGAATATTTTGTCCTTTAGCTTGTCTAAAATTTTGCCAACTCATGGTTAATTGTTGCATGTGACCTAAAGGATAAAATTGATTCCTTAATACTTCAATGAATTCATTCCAAACTGAGATAATTTTACCATTCTTTCGAAGATCTTGTTGAATCTTTCTCTCCTACCAAGTAAGAGCCATCCCACTCATTCTCAAAGTGGCCAATTGAATACTGGAAGGGTCATCATTAATTCCCTACACCCTGCAATATACTTCAAGATGCTTGATCCAATTGTCTAACTTTTCAGCATCTAAATCTCCATTATAAATTGGTAATTCAAATTTCACATCCAATTTGAAATAAGGCATATTAGAATTTTGCATTATTTGAATGAGTAGTATGAGAAGAAGGGAAAGTTTGATTAGTTTCAGGAGGATCACCATCACCTCCTACTCCTTTACCCTTTTCTTCCTTCTTCACTTCTGCATCTCTGGATGAAGATCCTTCTTCTTTCTTCTTCCTTTCCGCTCGCTCATCGAGTAGAATTTCCATCATGGATTTCATGCTGATAAAAGCCTCCAAAAACTCAGTTTCAGAAACAACAGGCTTTTCCCGTTCTATATTTTCTTCTTATTCCCCTCGTGGAGAAGACATGGTTGTTCTCGAAAATGTCCTCCTCGAGCCAATCTCAGGTTCACCTTCTACTAGTTCTCCTTCACCAAGTTTCGACTTGGACCTGGTAAGCATTCACAAACTTTGCACAAGCACTTAACCTGCTCTGATACCATAATATTATCCGTCGGATCTCAACTTTAGAGCATTAAAATTTTTTAAAGAATGTGTTTATTAGTTTTTCTTAACACATGTAATAGCATCAATATAATGAAATGAATTCTTATAAACTGAAATTTAAAGAAAACTGAAACATAGAAAGAGAAACAAAAAAATGAGAGTCACAAACAGAAGTTGATAATGGAGTTCACCCCCTTCACTGGGCTATGTCTCTGGGTCCCTCTCCAATGGGTACCGATCCAATTAATAGCTTCAAAATAGTACAAATGGTTATGGAATCTCTGAAAATCAACTTCAACAGCTGTAGAACAGAATGCTGGACAAAAGCCTTCAAGACCTCTCTTGAAAATTACAAATTGGCCTTCAAAAGGAAAAGAAGCCAAAATATAACAGAGTACAGTCGACTTAACATAACAACATCTGGATATTTTACAGCAAAAAACCCCCTCTATGCGTACTGGCTGAAACCCCTGGTTATAAAGCTGCAGGTTGAACATTCAAACCCAATTTTGGTGCATTTGTTCTATCCCTGCGAGATTCTGACAACAACATAATGATGCTTTGTGCTCTAATCAAGGATGAGCCTCCTGGAAATGTGACTAGAATTGTGCTATTAAAGCGTTCAGTGGGAGGATAGATCACATGTTCAACTCGTTTTCTACTCATTTTAGCATATACATAATAGATTATGGTTATAATAACCATCTGTTACTTTTTTTTAAAACCTCACCAAAACGTTACATCTGAGTGAAAATCCCACTAAATGTTACAACCATCCCACGTGACACTCTATTCCATATCCGCCAAAACGTTGCAATAGGACTGTACACATCACATATACTATTCACTATACCATATTTGGTATTGCTATCCCGCCACATAATGGATATCCGCCAACTGGAAATTACGCCAAATGTTATGTTGTCCCGCCAAACTTCACAAATGTCGCACCGTTGCAATAACCACCAGATGTTATACACAAACTGCGCACCCAACGAGATAACCGCCAGATGTTACACTAGACTGTGCACAATACATTACAATGGATGTGATAACCGCCAACTTAATCGTGCACCCATTCTCAAATGTTAACGAATGAACAATTGGACCGTGCACCGTTTAGCATTCTCGAGACATGTGACGACCCATGGAACATATGTTAAGGCTATTTTTTCGCACCATAAAGCAGCTCATGCCGACCATAGCATAGTATATGGTTAAGTTTTTATATAATAACCATTGTACCATTTTTTTTCTTTTGACATTGGATCAGTGTAACTTTGAATATGAATGACCCCCTGGATCAGATTCATACCAAAATAATTTTTCTTTCGCTCCTCCATTGGTGACTTGACTCAGGGGCCAAGTGATATGAGAGAATCCCAACATGAACCTCGGGTAGAAATTGGCAAGACCCAAAAAAATCCAGAGCTCTGTTAGGGTGGTTGGGGCTGGACAATCCCAAATGACTTGGATCTTGGCTGGATCCACATTCACCCCCTTTCTCATCAATAATGTATCCCATATACTAAACCCGAGTCATGCCAAAAGTGCACTGCTCCAAATTGGCACACAACTTGTGTTGCCACAGTGTTTGGAGGACCTGTCGGATGTGGGGGAGGTGCTCTTCCCAAGTCTAGTTGAATATCAGAATGTCATCCAAGTACACCACTACAAATGAGTTGTTGAATGGTCGCAAGATGTCGTCCATTAGTTTAATCAAGGTTGCAGGGGCATTAGTCAACCCAAAGGGCATGACCAGCCATTCGAAAAGGACCTCCTTGGATTTGAAGGCAGTCTTCCACACATCAGAGGGTTCGATTGGTACCTGGTGATACCCAGACTTCAAGTCGATCTTGCTGAAATATTTCTCCCCCTTGAGTTGGTCCAGAAGGCCATCCATCCGTGGGATCGAGTACCTATTCCGGAAAGTGATCTTGTTCAGTGGTCGATAGTCAATGCACAATATCCAACTCCCATCCTTCTTCTGCACTAGCACGATCGGGCTCCCACAGGGTGATGAACTCGATCGGATGTGACCTTTCTGCAACAGCTCCTGAATCTGCCTCTTGATTTTGTCATTCTCCAAAACATAGCGCTGATAGATTGGTCCATTGGGCAGCGGCGCACCTGGGTTCAAATTGATGGGGTGCTTGACCTGACAGTGTAGAGGCACCTCTGCGGGGGAGGTGGATATTTCCTCGTAATCCTCCATGACCTTATCCACCTCTTTTTGTCGTGCAGAGGGGCCCTATCTGAAGGTCGTGGCCACAGTCTTCTTCTTTCCCTAAGGGCGAATCATCAGGAAAACAAATTTTCTGGTTTTGGCAACGATCTTACTGCATTGTTTTGCAGTAACCAAAGAGATGGTTGTAGGTGGTGCTATTTCCGGTATCCTGTACAACTTATTAACCAAAGCAATAATAACAACACGAGGCCTAGACTCATACACAACATGTCACTTCCACAAGTATGGTTTGCCTAATAATACATAAGAAACATCAAGAGGAGCAATGTCACATAATACCTCATCTGTGAAGGGCTTTATGTTGTAGCGAAGGCGACGTTGTTGGTTGACGCGAAGGTCTCGTCCTTGGTGCAGCCACCCGATGATGTATGGTTGTGGGTGTGTTGTGGTTGAAAAGCCCATCCGTTTCACGACCTCTACTGAGATGAGTTTCTTTTGGCTCTCGTTGTCGACAATGAACTACAACGGGGAACCCTTTACCCACATCTAGAAATGGAAGGGGTGCTCTGCCTCCTCTGGATCTTCTGGTTCCTTCTTCTAGATCTTCGGGGTGGCAATGGTGGCGTTGGGCTCCGCATCGATAATCTGCTTCCCCCTATCATTCCTAATGTTGGGTTTTGATTCATATTCAAAGCCTGTATCCAATTCAAAATCCTTCAACTCGACTACCAGTGAATGCTTGGCCCGACACTCACTTGTGTTGTGAGTGGAGCTCTTATGGAACTCACACCACTTCCCCGTGTTCATTTTTGTCTTCGTGGTGTTGTTATTTTCTTACGGCTTTGGCGGGTTGTTCTGGGCCACCCTGCCTTGACTTGGTCCTTTGTTCGGTGGTTTAGGGGTACCTTTCCCTTGCTTCTGATTCGCAGACCCAAAGTCTTGCTTCTTATGTTTGAACATCTGCTCAATATTGGCAGCATACCGGTATGTCGCACCAAGTGAGGAGATGTCGAGGAACTCCATTTCCTCCTGAATGTATCTATGAAGACAATTGTGATACTTTAACACCAAATGTTTCTTCGAATCTTTGATACCCAACTTTGTGTGTAGGGTATGGAACATATTCATCAGCTCATGCACATCTTGGTTCCTTTGTTGCCGCAGCGTAGTCCATTGTATGTATTTTTCCTCATATCTCCCCACGGGATAATATTGTTCCTTGATGGCATCCCAGAAAGAATTCCAAGTGGGTGCGATCGAGAATAGAGAGGGTTCCCCCTCGCTCTGCTTCTCCCAGTAGGTTTCCCACCAGTCGTTGACATGGGGGGCGGCTTTAAGGAGTGAAAAAATAATCCTTTCTCGGTCGGAAAAGTCATGAACCAAGTAATATCCTTCTAACAGATTCAACCATCTATCAACGACATCTGCATCAATTTGGCCCTCAAATATGGTAATGTAAAATTTTTCCTGTACCTTAAAAGGAGTGGCGCCTCCAGAGTGGCTGATGGATGTAGATGTGCTGCCAGTGGGAAGTCGTTGAAGGATCTGGGCAAAGTTATCCATCATTGTGTTCCTTTATTTCTCGAGGGCCTCCTCGAGAAATAATTTGATAGGATCTCCTGCTCCCTCATATTTAGTTTCTTCCCCCATGGGCGGTTGTCGGGGTTTGCGAGGCTGATCTTTCAACGGTTCAACCAGATCGAGCCCTAACCCCTTATACCTCGACCTCGTTGGGGACATGCAAAGAAGGATCGAGAAAGAGCACACTGTTCTAATACCACTGATCTGGATTTATGCAGGAACACAATGAAATACAAAAATACACATAAATGAAAAGATGCGGTGGAAGTAAAACTTCATTTCATTAACAACAAATGACTGAAATATGCTTGCAGACAGAATGGAAATAAAATATCTTAGGAGCTGGTAGTTTATCTCTGAGAAGAGTTGCGGCGACTACTGGCCTCTGAAATCTGTGTTACAATGAGGCTCGAAGGCCTATATATTATTGAGAAACAATGGAAAACCCTAAACATCCAAAAACCTAACCCTGGGAGATGAAACACGAGAATATGGGCCCCGTTGGGGTAAATTGGTACATCAATTTCCTGGGGTCGTAACTTTGGCATACTATCTCCGTTTGACGCGCATGATACATCGT
This sequence comes from Picea glauca, assembly GCA_000966675.3. Classification (NCBI taxonomy): domain Eukaryota; kingdom Viridiplantae; phylum Streptophyta; class Pinopsida; order Pinales; family Pinaceae; genus Picea; species Picea glauca. Next base: position 593,346 of record JZKD02S0955573.1, on the reverse strand, counting down.
TAGAAAGATCTATCTGAGGACTACACTTCTGTCAACAAATATCTAGTTTGAAGTGGTTTCATATTTGTCGGAGCATTCATGCCCAAAAAACATCGTTTAGGGCCTCAAAATGTCTCCAGAAGTTCAGGACCCGAAAAACTGCTAAAAATAGTAAATTGTGCTATAATTAAGGAAACTAAAAAACTAAAAGAAACAATGGTGTGGGTCCAAGTGGAATAGGCAGGTGGCCACCAATATCCACCTGGATCAGATGAACATGGGAATGATAGGCATTCAAGGAGCATGAGCAAGCATCATCATTCCCCAGAGAAATACACTAGGAGAACTCATGCAAGTTCAGGGCCAGGGAGCATTCCAAGTGTGTCTCATGTCAGGAGACATAGGAGAAGGCCTAAGGGATACATATTTAAAGGTGATCTCATGAAAATCAAGCCACCTACTTTAAATGGTGATCAAAGGAAGGGATAAAAGGCTGAGGCCTGGCTATTGGAAATGAAGAAATATTTCCAGTTGCACGATAATCCCTCCATGGAAGAAAAAAAAATTGCAACCTACCACTCGCAAGGAAAGGAATTCATATGGTGGGATCATCTTAAGCAACCCAAGCACCTTGATGAGAGAAAGGTCTCATGGAGGCAGTTCAAAGGATATTTCCAAAAGAAATATTTATCAAATAATTAATATGAAACAAAGATGAAAGAATTATTTGACCTCAAGTTGGGAAGCATGACAATGGATGAGTATGATAAGAGGTTATTTTAGTTGTTGAAGTATGTGGGCTTCACAAAGGATAAGAAGTTCAAAATCCAAAGGTTTTTGAGTGGGTTACCCTCTTTGTACAGTGACAATATACAATATGATAACCCCAGAACTTTGGAGGAGAGAAAAACATATTTATTCTGCATATTTATCCTCCAAATGAGTCCTTTGAACCTGAACTAGCACCAACTCCACTGATTCCTAGATGGGTCTATTCAACACAAGAAGTAGTTGGTGATCTTGTCGGTGATCCTTCAGATCAACATTGAACATGTTCACAATTTCAGAGAGCCTCTTCTCTTTTGGCTGAAGTTTCAGAGACTCATGATCCAAAGACATTTGCAGAAGCTTTAGGTCATCTAGATTGGGATACAACAGTGAATGAAGAGTAATGTTCTTTAATGGCAAATGATACTTGGGATCTTGTAACTCTTCCAGAAAGAAGAAAACTTGTTATATGTAAATGGGTCTACATAACTAAGTATGCATCAGATGGAAGTATTGAAAGACACAAGGCTCGGTTAGTTACCAAAGGATTTTCTCAAGTTGAAGGAATTGACTATAATGAAACCTTTGCCTRTGTAGCCAAAATGAATTCCATCTTCSTTTTTMTTTTCCTTGYTGCCTCACATAAATGGGRGKTCCATCAGATGGATGTTAAATCCTCCTTMTTTCATGGAGATTTGCAAGAATAAATCTACATGGAACAACCTTATKAATGAYTCTATCCTTGTTTKCCACCTTAAGAGATCTCTTTATGGTCTTAAGCAAGCTCCCCAATCTTGGTATGCYAAAATGGACAAATTTCTTMTTGACACTGAATTCTCTAGATGTCATTATGATCCTAATGTCTATGCCAAGAAAGTAGGAAGTSATCTCATAATCCTTGTCCTTTATGTTGATGACCTTATCCTTATTGGTAGTGCATCAAAACTTTTAAACCATGTGAAAACCATCCTTAAGAAGAAATTTGAAATGATAGATTTATAATTTTTGCACTATTTCCTTGGCCTCCAAGTTTTTCAAACCAATGAAGAAATTTTTCTTTCCCAGTCTAAGTATGCTTGTGACCTTCTTCGTCGCTTTCACATGGAAGATTGTAAACTAGCCCCTTCTCCCTTCCAGCCTAGAGCCAAGCTTGTTGCCACATGTACTTATCTCGAAGTAGATGCCACCTTGTACCATCAATTAGTTGGTAGCCTCTTATACTTGACTCATACCCATCTTGATCTTTCCTTTGTTGTTGATTTTGTTTCCCGGCATATGAAAACACCCCATGAAAGCCATTGGAAAGAAACTAAAATGATACTTCTCTATTTTTGTGGTATAGTTCAATTCAAGATACATTATAGTTCATCTGGGAATCTTTTGTTGGTTCGTTTCACAGACTCAGATTGGGTCGACAACCCTGATGATCAGAAGTCTTTTGCAGGTTATGTTTTCAGCCTTGGTTCAGGACCTATCACTTGGACCCATAAGAAATAATAGGATATTTCGCTTTCTTCAACAGAAGTAGAGTACCGAGAAACGGTAAATGCAAGGCAGGAATCCTTGTGGCTTCAACAGATCCTTTTAGATTTTGGATTCCAGCAACAGCATCCGACCAACCTTTGTTGAGACAATGAGAGTGCCATCAATCTCGCCAAAGACCCAGTTCAACATCAGTGCAAAAAACACATCGAGCTATACATGCAGTTCATCAGAAATCTCATTCATGATCAAGTTATTGAAGTGATATTTTTCCATGTACAAAAGATCAAGTTGCAGACATTTTCACAAAGTCTCTTACAGAAGCAAATTTTTCCAAACTTTGATCTATTTTAGGAGTTCAGGAAGTTGTCAACAAGGGGGGATAGGATCTAATGCCTCCTTTTTTATCCTATTGTGTCACTATTGTAAATCCTTCAATCTTATCCCAAGTTGTTCTTAAGGGGAGATGTTAGGATATTTAGACACTTAGGAGTTAGTTAAGATCTACTTGGTCTAATGTATCATTAGGTAAAAGTGACTTTCTTAGTGTGTTTCTTTAGTATGCATTAGTATGCATTTGTAGTTAGGAAATACGATAGTCACGATATGTTCCCAACATACAGTGATCTGATGGTTCATATTCTCCTCGATATTAACGACCATTTACCTGTGGCTTAACACTTGATTGGTCCATGATATCTTTTTAAAGAGCATGGAGGGTCATTTGTCGATGATCAATTGTAAGAAACTCTCTTGTAAAATATCTCTGTAATATTTTTCTTTTATATTAATAAACTGCTCCAAGTGTCTAAATGTCCTAACAATTATAGATTAACTTAACATGAATTAACATATATCTATGCTCAATTATTTTTTCGAGCCTTTTTTCTTTAATGAGAGAAGTTGTTTCAATTTGTAATTTATTTTGTACTTCTTCCTTGACTATTGCTAGCATGTCCTGATATTTAATCTTGTTTATACAATAAATTATGTGGTTCAAGGATCTTTTGCTATGCTCATGGTCTAACTCTATTAGTTTATTCATTTCCTCTTCGATGGTTTGATATCAAATTTACCTTCCAAGATATTTAGAGTCAAATTGTTATTTAGTTTTTCTCCTAGCTCTTTAATCTTGATCCTCAAATTAATATTTTCAATATGATTGACCTGTCCTTCTCGGGTTGATAATTTATTTTCTTGAATTTTCTTTTCCCTTTTTTGTAATCTAACCTCTATTTTCTGCAACTAAGTCCCCAACCCTCATATTCTATTCTCTATTTATTTATAAATCTTATCTTCCAACAATTTGAAATTTTTAGCAATCATTACCTCTAAATCTATTTAAATTTTGTCCTCTCTCTATTCTCTATGTTTATCTAATAATTCAAGATATTTAAAAATGTTATAAAGGGTTACATAAACCTAAATAAATAAGATATAAAAGACTCTTTCATGGAACTTGAATCCTCTCCCTACTTGTTGCAAACCCTAATTTCCTTTTCCATAACACTTATTTCCATTTTACGTTAATTTTAACCCAAGAGCTACATAAAGCCGTAGATGCCTACTAGAAGCCCTTAAAATAATATCTCTTTCATTCCAAGAATGAAACCGTGGTCTAGGATCTTGATAAATATATAACATCTTTATCGAGGTTTTAAATAATTGATCCCTAAACGAGTCATATAAGAATAACCAAATTCCACTTTAAACAAAATAAAAGATTACTCCACTCAAAACTACCCACATAAAGATTAATGAGATTCAATAAAAGTTGCTCCAAATTTGATATTTTTATTCCCTTTTGAGTCGAAAAACCCACCATTAGTATCGAGTTGGTTTCCTCTCTTTTTCCAACAATAATATAAAACATACATTATATATAATATAAATTACATATGTTAATACAATATAAAATAATTACATAGTTATTATATAAAGCATTGTAATATAATATATTTTAATATAAACACATAATCCAATATTATATATATTTATAATATATTAAAATTATATAATTATATATGTGGGGGTGGAAACATTTTTTAAATAGGTTTATAATCCGTAGATGAACAATATTTTTTTATGAGTTTATAGTGCTATAAAATTAACTTTAGTTTTTTCTAATTTAAATCATCTTCATCTTATTAATTGATATTTCATATTAATAGAATAAAATAATTGTTCATAATAATAATAATCTATTTTTAAGGTTATGGCTAAGCCACATCAAATTGGTGTATGAGACCCTCTTGTTTGTGAGACAAGGGACTCCCCTCCGCCCAACGATTTGACTTGTAAAGTCTACAGAGGTATACATACCCTACATACATATCATGTATTGCTAAACTAAAAACAAGATTAAAATTATCTTTCTATTTTGACAAGTGTAAAGAAGAAAATAAACTATTGTTAAAAAAATAACTATTCTAGCAACAACCACATTTATGTAAAAAGTGGTTGATATACGCCCATATTTTCCACCTTTTTAAAAGTAATGGGGCCGATCCGCCTATATCAACCACTTTTTACATAAATGTGATTGTTGCTAGTTGACGACCGACATACCATGGAACAACAATTAATATATTAATACCTTTATAATAATAATGTATATTAATATATTATTAATTATTGTATTATTGAATTAATATATTAAATAATTAATAATTTATTAAAAATCTATTACTTAATATTGTTAAAGTATTAGTACCTAAATTACTAATTTAATGTATTAATTACTAAATTAAAACATTAATTTATTAAATTAAATTACTTAATATATTAAGTTATTACTAATATAAATTAATATAGTTAAGTTATTACTTAATTTAAATTAAGTTGTATTAAGTAATTAGTTATTACATAATATATTAACTAATTATAATTAAATTATTGTTTAATATAATTAATTTAGTAATTTGAATTAATTTATTAATATAATGTCTAAATTAATACATTAATGTATTAAATTCAATAATACAACTTAATAAAACTTAATGTTGTAATATAACTTAATACAACTTAATATAATTAAGTTATTACTTAATTTAAATTAAATTATTAACTTAATTATATTAAGTTATAACTTAATTATAATTAGTTATAATTTAATTATAATTATTAAATATATTAAGTAATAAGTAATTTATTACTTACTTAATTTAAATTAATAACTTAATTTATTACTTAATGTATTAATTTAAATTACTAACTTAATGTATTAATTATCTAAATTAATTAATGGTAATACATTAATATAATGTCCTGTGGATGGGGTGCCATGCGGAGAGGGAAGGACATGTGGTTTAATGCTGGGTGGTGCCATAACTGTTGGCCACCGGCTCCCATCTCCTCACCATAAACGAATGGGAATGAACCCAGGCAGCGGGCATCAACGATGAGGCCTCTCACTCGAGAGAGCAGGACAGGCGATCAATGCATTAAGACCACAGCTTTAATGGCCAAAGATATCACCCTCATCCTTATACACCGCCTTGGAGGATTTGTGATGCATTCGAAGTTTGCAGAGCCGAAGGCTGAACCTTCGCAGAGAAGGGACAAAGCTTCACTTCTAAGCATGCCATGAGAAAGGGGGAAGCCTCGCAGAGGCGCGGCATGGTACACAACCGATTCACGCTGGAAGCGGCAGAAGAATTTTGAAAAGCATTGGCTCTAGCTAGCAGGAGGAAAACCAACAAGTCCAGGAGAACGAGAATGCCTCCCATGGCGTATGTTGAGGAGATTCCACTGGATGAATCCATCCAGAGCTATACAGAGAATATTCTCTTCACGGTCCCAGACAATTGGAATCCCCCCGCCTGTTTTGGGAAGGACGCAGTAACCCCTTCTCCAAGAACAGTGCACAGTCCCAGGGATGCTCCAGCTGAGGAATTCATAGCTTGCTTCGTGGAGGAAGAAATCCAGACAGGAATGGAAGGAAACATAGAGGAATTCATGACCGAAGAACCTCCTGAGGTAGTCACGCAGCGAATTAGGCAGATAGAGCACCTGGGTGGCAATGCAAAGGAATGAAAGAATGAGGTCAACCAGCCACCACTCCTTCATCCGGAGCACCTCAACTTAATTTTTGACATCCGCAGCATGGTGGACGACCAGATATTCAAGGCCATCTGCATAAATCAACGCCTTGATATGATCTATGCTGCCTACTCCAGTGCTTCCCCAAGATGCCAATGCCCCACTTGTGCACAGGTCCGTGCAATTCTAGTCAAGCGAGGAAAGAATGGAGGCGAGGATAAGAACACTGACTAAAAGGTTTTTTACATGCTCACAGTTAGAAACTCTTTTCTTTTGTTGCATGCCAGTGATATAGCTCAGTTAGTTTATAGTAATGCTACTGTTAGCATAGTAAAGACAAGACTTGATGCAAAGGTGGCCATGCATCCTGGTTTCCTTCGAGCAGGATGGCAGCCCAGAATTTTGGTTTTTTTGATAAGTGGCAAGGCTCGACCAGTTGTCTCGGCTTCCTCTACAAGCGGGACAACTGGCAACTCAACCGAACTATGTAACTCTGCAATTTTAATATAACAAGATGTACCTTTACTAAAAAAAAATAAAAAAATACATTAATATAATGTCTAAATTAAAATATTAATACAGTGATATATATTGTAATGTATTAATATAATGTCTAAATTAAAGTATTAATACATTAATATATATTGTAATGTACAAATGTAAACTTAATAATGTATTAATTAATAAATTAATGTTATTAATATAATATATTAAAAAAACACTAATACATTAAAAATTATTATAATATTTAAAAATACATTAAAATATTATAATATTTAAAAATATATTAAA
>JZKD02S0955573.1:538323-551683 GCA_000966675.3 Picea glauca | reverse complement strand
CTAGTAATCCTTCATTTAGGTCAATTTCTACCAACATTTTCCCCATCCTCCTGTCTTGACCTGTTAGTAGACTTATATCAGCATGAAGGAATTTTCCAAGTGTATTACTTATTGCCTTGAATGCCTCTATGTTCCATAGTTCTAACAAACAACTAGGCAACAATACCCATAGATGCATAAACCAGATGTGATCCTTCTCTGGGTTAAATGCACAGTTCCACCTTTTAAGGATGAGGCTTCCATTATTTACCACAAAGACTCTTTTTCAGCATCTCCTCCGCATCCTCCGAGGATTTAAATAGGAAACAAAACCATCCTTTTGTCAATACGAAGACCTATGGTAAGTATGCCAACGCTGGTTGCCAAGATTCTTCAGTCCATTTGTGTATATCCCTCACCACCATGAACCAATAACCAAATCTACCAACAAGTCCACTCTCAAAGTAAACCGTTACTTCCTCCATCCCGATTTCCCTACCAAGAGTTATAGATGGATTTGATTTTTTGACCCTCCAAGCCTTTAAACTAGACAGTGACTTCGCCTCCCCCACACTTCTAATATCAACAGGCCCGACAGCGACAGGTCCATCCGCTCTGGTTTCTAAATTTCTAGCTCTACTTCCCTTAACAGAAATGTAAGTCTGTGTCCCTTCCATCTCAGGCCTCACCATGCATCTCCCTACTTTTGTGCCCCATATTAAACCATCTCCTCCAACCTCCGACTCCAACACTAAAACCCTTTTAATCTCAAAACCACTCGTAATTCTCCTCGACGTTTCTAAAAGTGGGGTCTCTATCTCCACTCTCTGTTCTGCAACATTTTCCATTGCCCCTCCCTCTTCTGGACCTTCGCTACAATGACCTCCCTCCAAAATCTTTCGCGCAGAGTGTAGTGAAAAGTTACTCGGAAGATCACAAGTGACGCCTCATATGTTTTCTTCCTAAGCAAAAATATCATTGATAATATCAATGATACGAATGTCCTTCGCTCCACACTTAGGTTCGCCACCTATCCTGATGGTAGTGCAATCCATGAGCCTCGTATGCATCCTTCCTACCCTTACGTCATCTTTTTTTAAAGACCGACGGTACAACCTTAACTCCTCCCTATAAACCTCATCTGATTTATGTAGGCACAACTGACTCTACCAGTAATTGGCATCCAAGCCATCTCCATCACCCTCAATAGCTATCGCCATTTCCTCTAACACCTACCAGATCATCCACAATAAATGAGGCGCCCCCTATTCTGACAACCTACCCCCAACTAATCCCTAGAATCTCTAGGCTTTAAGCCGACAACTCTTCCATTGCCCCCGAGAACCTAAATAGTCGTCCACATAGATCCAACCAAGAAGCTAATATTTACATATGTTTATATAATAAACAATGTTGACTTTGGATTGCATTTATATGTTATATAATAAACAATGTTGACTTTGGATTGCATTTATATAATTGATAGAAAAGTTCAAAATGGTTTAATTCATTTACAAAAGGGATTTTTATACATTAGTTTAGATATCTTTGGTTAATCATAAAGATATGGTGTTAACTTTTATTTTTATGTTGCATTGCCCACTTTACATCTATTATGTAACATTGTGCAATTGTTTATATGAAGTCTCAACTAAAAAATATTTATAATTTATCGAACTTAGATCAAACTATAAAAACATTAGAGATTACCACATTGATGATTCACTAAGCTACATACCTTACCCCACTCTCGATTTGAACCTATGACGTTCTAAGAGAAAATACATACATTTTTAACCATTAAACTCAATCAATCTATACAATCAATCCATTTTTTAGTCATAAAATTAGTACACAACAAATATACTATATATTAAACATTATTAAATTTTTATAACACCAAATAAAACAAATACATCATAAAAACTTTATACAATCAACGAATCTAAGTTACAGCAATAAAATACTTTAAAATAAAAATAAATACAATATAAGAAGCGAAGTTATAGTAAATTGACCCAAAAAATAATTATTATAATATAAGAAGCAGATATAAAAAGAATCTTAAGATTAGATTATATAAATTGACTAAATTATATAAATTGAAGATTATAAAATACAAAATCATTAAAACACAAACTTTGAGGTTAAAACAAATGACATCAGATTAAATACAACGGGAAAATGTATAAAAGGAAAATGAAGTATCAAACTATAAACCGTGCACGATTCAAGGCCAGAACATATAATATTAAATTAAAGCACGACCTCAAGATTAAAACCCTAACCTTAAATTAAAATGACAGAAGGAAAAACTCGTTGTTGACAGCTTTCCTCTAATATTATATACCTTCTTTAGCTTTCTCTGCTCTAACTCGTTTACTATAACTGCTTTCATCTTACGTAAGTGGTTTGATCATGAGCGATTCTTATAATCTCCGACGCGACTAAAAACAATATACGATAAAGAGTGGTTGATAGCACAGGTATCAAACCACGTCGATGCGATAAAGACTGGCTCTGTATTTTCGAGTCGCGGCAAGAAGAAAATCTTTTAATCCGGCTCTGCCTAGCCGAGTCGCAGCAATAAGGAAATTTGTTAATCCGACTCTGCCTCGTCGAGTCGCAGCAATAAGAAATTCTGTTAATCCGATTCTGCCTCACCGAGTTGCAGCAATATCCGACTCTGCCTCGTCGAGTCGCAGCAATAAGAAATTCTGTTAATCCGGTTCTGCCTCGCCGAGTCGCAGCAATAAGAAATTCTGTTAGTCAACTCATTGGTTCTAAACCTCCGTTTCTTCTCCAATTGCAACTGGAGCGGCAGTGGGATGAGAAGAGTGAGTAGATATCACGTGTTTCTGAGTTTTAGAGGACCGGAAGTGAGAAGAGGCTTCGTTGATCATCTCTACAACGCGTTCACCAAAGAAGGCATCTATGCCTTCGTGGATGGCCATGAAGTACACAAAGGGAAGGATATCAATGCAACCATAAAGCATGCCATTGAGTGCAGTCGAATCAGGATTCCAATATTCTCCTCAGATTATGCAACCTCTTTGTCGTGCCTCAAGGAAATCTCCCTTATTGCACAACAGGGCCGGAGGCAGGGGAGGACCATTCCACTGTTTTACAAAATAGATCCTTCCCATGTTCGTCACCCGGATCTATCTGACAGCCCATTCGCCGGGGCATTCCAAAACCATCAGACCAGTGGAAGACTCAATGATCAAGAAATTCGTGAATCGAAGGCTGCTCTTTTCACAGTATCTAATCTCTCTGGCTGGTCATTTGACGACACTAACGGGTGAGTCGGTTAAATTCTTCAATATTCTATATTGAGCACAGACAAAGAGCATAAAAATTTCAAACTGGAGAAAAACTTCAAAACTGTTATTTATATTTTCACAATTCTTATTTCTATGCACGTATTGACAATGGGTACATTTAATGATTTTTTAACCATAAATTTCAATAGTATGGTTATCAATTGAAGATGCTAGCATATTTTTAATCGTGCTTCCTAATCAATGAAAGCCATCTCATATTCATAACTTTCTAGCATTTTTAAAAGCTTCCTTTAATCTGTTTATTTTTTAACATTTACTTAATATGATTAAGAAATCACTATATGACCGTCTAATTACTGTTGGAATAATGTAGAAACTAGGATGCTTAGTTAAGATTTACGTAACTAAGTTGGTGTGTGTCTGTCCAATTTGAGGTTTTTGTAGGAGGTTAGTTCAAGGTTGTTGTGAACACCTTGTGCTATATATATGTAATTGATTTACACTAATAAACAATTAACACAGATTATGTGAGCGTAGACTCACGTGTGATGTGCCCTTGTGGCCTCACTGTTATTGATTTTAATTTGGTATTAGAGCCATGAGGGAGCTGTGAGAAGCCGTTGCCTGCCACTACCGCGAGCGTAGCTGTTTGTGGAGATTTCTCCTGCGTGGAGGAGATCCGATCGTTGCTACTGGAATGGAACACCTGCGTGGAGAGTGAAGGACGAGCTGCCGAGAAAGGTAGCGAAGTGTGCATGCTGAGTGAAGTTGTGCGCTGTGTGAATTGTGAAGAGCCGAGCCACGCCACCCGTAAAAATCCGCCACTGGGTAAGCCGCCACTTGATTTGTGTTTGCATCTAATGTTGCTCACGCTTGGTCGCTTGGTCGCTTGGTCGCATATTGGCGTCGTGAATGGCGAGGATTCACATGCCCTACGTGAATCGCTGAAGAGGAGGAGATTTCTCTCCTATGTAACTTCTGCTGGTATAGAACGCTAGATCGCCCGCGATTGGCTGTTTGACTTGCGTGATAAGATACCTGCCAAGTGCGCCTAGATCAAGACACCGAGGAAAGATGCTGTGATTGTGGAGAGAGCTCGTGGATGGAATTTATTTAATCTGCAGTCAAATTCCTGCAGTCAGCGAGGAAGAAAGAAGTTGATGTTGCCATTTGAAATTTGTTGGTTAAGTGTGGAGCCGTCACTGCTAAGTTGTTATATTTGGCTTCCAATATTGAAGATCTCTTGCCATTGTCATTGTTGAGCGGAGGAGATTTTCGTGTGCAGGAGATTAGTGTTGACCATCGTTTAGCTGGTGCAATAAGAGAGTCCACTGCACGTGAGAGGATTGCTGACCGGAAATTGCTGAAATTGTTGCATAGTCTGTGTGTTTGTCTGAGTGTAGATGTTCCGAGCGGATTGATATATATGAGCTCTGCATTGATCACAGGCAATAAGATAGCAAGAAGGAGCCCGCGAATCGAATCGCGGGGAGAAGCCTTGGAGATTCTTGTTCTTGTTCCATTGCCTTCAAATAAGAATTGACAATTAGCCAAAAGTATCACCAGACTTGGAGATTTGAGCTTGCGTGGAGATTACTTGTTGTTTCCTTTATTACTATAAGTGTTGTTCACTCTCATTGTTGATTGACCGTCAGAGGAGACTGCTTGTGGTGTGAATTCAATATTGTGTGTGCACAGAACAAACACATGGAGCCAAAGTTGCGAGATATCCAGAAGATTGAATCTCTTCGCTACTGGTAAATCATTGGAGGATATCGCCTGTTGGAGATCGGTCTGTCAGAGATCAGAATCATTGTTGTTGTTGAATTGAAGGAGCCCGTGAGCCCGTGGACAGCGTTAGAACTGTGTGGAGAGAGCATTGTGAAGAGGGAAAATCCGCATGAAAAGGATTCCCGTGTCTACATTGAAGTGAAGAGTTGGCTCATTGCTTCCATAGGATTGCGTGGAGAAAAGAGCCGCAGTGACATATTGCAGAAGAAATTTGGTGATAAGAAAGTGGTTTTCGTTACTTGTCATTTCTTTGCAGGCGGTCAAAGCAAATAGGTTCCTCAGTATTGAGCACACGTGGAGCACTGTTGTTTTTGGTGCAAGAAATTGTTGTCCAGTGATCATTGTTGTGACGTGAAGAATTGCTTATCATTGTTGTTGAAAGAAGACTCAATGTGAAGGAATGGGTCATCAAAGGAGAATTAAACAGCTCCGGAGAGAGCTGAAACACATGTGGAGGAAGAATCAACAAGAGGAAATATATTTTGCAAGTAAATATAAAGTGTCTTCAGCAGTAGTCGAGGAACTCATACCTGATGGAGACCAGGATCAGATTGCGGATCTAGAGTAGACTGATAAAGATGAAGAAATCAATGCAATATTGAAAATGTTAATGCCGGTTTTACCATCATTTTCAGGTAACAATTTTGATCTTTGGAAAATGAAAATGGAAGGTTTACTTGGATCAGTAGATTTATGGGAACTTGTTCAAAATGGTTATGAAGATCCTACTGAGAAGAGAAAAGACAAATTAACATTATATCTTGTTAGTTCAACATTGAATAATGGGATCATGTCTGCTCTATTATATGAATTTGGTGAAATAGAGAATGCAAAAATGTTTTGGGATAATCTAGAGATGAAGTTTAGTGTGAGAGAGAGTAAGATAGCTAAAGACAAAATTAATCACGACACTGCTGTTGAAAATGGTGAGTGTATCGACAGTCTTATAACTGAAATAAAGACTGGAAATGATTGCATTGAAATCGCAATGATTGATGATGAAAGTGTGTATGTAGCTAATTGTGATATTGAGAATGAAAACCTTGTGGAGGTAGATCTCTTTGAAGGAGAGACATATGAAGTTAGATTTGATGAAGACAATTCATCTAATGAAGAGTGGTCAAAATTGATGCATGAGAAACATCTTATTGATGAGTTGTTGTTTGGTGAGAAGAATGGCCCACTTGCATACACAAATCAAGTGGAAGACAACTTTACTGTTGCAGAGAAGGAAGATGAACATGAGAGAAATCAGAAAGCTCTCTTAGAAGAGAAAAATGAAATGAGCAAAAATTGTTTTGATATTCTAATGAATGCTTTTGAGTGTGCAGGGTTTGCTAAGGAAGAATGCGATGTGAAGCACTTAGGTGAAGTGCCAGATAAGTTTGATGAAGAATTAAAATTTATTGAGGAATGGCTTCAAAAGCCATATTATGATGAATGCAAAGAAACATTAGATTATGATGAGGATTGTATGGACACTGAAGAAGAAGAAGATTTCATTACAGATATAGAAATTGAGTCAGTTTTTATAAAGTGGAGTCCTGAAGAAATAAAGTATTACTATGCGCTAATGTTGCAAAAATCCCTTGAGCAGGACATTGATAATTGTACTTAGAAAGAGAAACAACAGTCCACTTATGAGAATTTTGTAGAATCTGTAAGTATCAAAAATAAACTCATATTCCAAGAACTTGAAGCAATGTTGAAGACAAAGAACATTAACCAGAAATCAAGGTTGAGAAAGAAGAGATACACAAGAATGAAAATAGAGCAGAAAACAAAAGTTAAAGTCTTTCAAGTTTGGAGCAGGAAACGCAAAAAGGAGGACAAACATCATACAACAACCAAGAAGGCCAAGATGAGAGCACAGTTGATGAGTCAATTGTTAAAGTTATGTTGTAAGCTTAGTTGAGACTTAGACCAATAGGCAAATTATTCATATTACTTGGAGTGTTGAAAATCCATTTCTCCATTGAGGGGAAGTGTTGGAATAATGTCAAAATATCAACTATTTGTTAGAGTTGGTTTCAGGGTTGTTATAGCTGTATTCATTTATAGCTTCTAGGTTGTTTTCAGATCCACAAAGATAAGGGTTTGTTATAGGCTTACTTAGCCTATTTATTTGTAAGCAATTTATCAAAGTAATACAATAGATTATGTGAGCGTAGACTCACTGGCGATGTGCCCTTGTGGCGTCATTGTTATTGAGATTAATTGATCTATGTTTTTTAATTTGGTATCAGAGCCTGGTCAGAGACTGAGTAAAGGAGTTTGGTGTAGGAGCTCCATCGTGGAGATTTCTCCTGCGTGGAGGGAGCCGATTGTTGTTGTTGGAGCTCGAAGGAGTCGTTACTGCTCGATTTAGTGAGAGAGGCCATCTGTGTGCTCGTGCATGCTGTGCGTGTTGAAGGAGATGTGTGAATGTGGTTGCAGAATCTGTATTGATGCATGTTGTTCGCTGTGTGTGAGGGTGCCTGGAAACAAGTCACACACAGGTGTAATTGTTGTACAGAGAGCCATTTTTCTGTTTTTTGGAGAGCGTTTGGTGAGAAAAGTGATCCACTTGCATGCACAAATCAAGTGGAAGAGAACTTTATTGTTGCAGAGAAGGAAGATGAACATGAGAGAAATCAGAAAGCTCTCTTAGAAGAGCAAAATGAAATGAGCAAAAATTGTTTTGATATTCTAATGAATGCTTTTGAGTGTGCAGGGTTTACTAAGGAAGAATGTAATGTGAAGCACTTAGGTGAAGTGCCAGATAAGTTTGATGAAGAATTAAAATTTATTGAGGAATGGCTTCAAAAGCCATATTATGATGAATGCAAAGAAACATTAGATTATGATGAGGACTGTATGAACACTGAAGAAGAAGAAGACTGCATTACAGATATCGAAATTGAGTCAGTTTTTATAAAGTGGAGTCCTAAAGAAATAAAGTACTACTATGAGCTAATGTTACAAGATTCCGTTGAGAAGGACATTGTTGATTGTATCCAGAAATGTGAGCAACATATTTATGTGGAGTTGGAAACATTTGCGAACATTAAAGACAAATGTTCTTAGGACAAAAAAAATGCAGAAGTGTTGAGGACAAAGAACAATAATTAGAAGTCAAAATCCAAAATGTCGAGGAACAAAGTAAAAAGGGCTATGAAGTAGAACAGAGTCAAGATGAAACATATATGGAGCAGCAAGCAAGGAAGAAGCTCCATCTACATCACTATCTAAGATCAAGAAAGGTTAAGATGAAATTGTTAATTTGTAAGCTTAGCTGAGACTGAGACCAGCAAGCATGTTATGTTCTTCTCTGTTATGTTTGGTAGAAAATCCATTTATCCATTAAGGGGGAGTGTTGGAATAATGTAGAAATTAGGATGCTTAGTTAAGATTTACGTAACTAAGTTGTTGTGTGCCTGTCCAATTTGAGGTTTGCTGGTGGTTTCAGATCCACCTTTGTAGGAGGTTAGTTCAAGGTTGTTGTGAACACCTTGTGCTATATATATGTAATTGATTTACACTAATAAACAATTAACACAGATTATGTGAGCGTAGACTCACGTGTGATGTGCCCTTGTGGCTTCACTGTTATTGATTTTAATTATTACCATCTTCAAATGATTAACAAACTTCATTAACATTACAAATTTACTCCGCTATTAACATTTTATCATTTTACAGTATTAGATTTACATTTGTGTCTCATTTACTTATGACAACTGCATAATTTACCTATTCACAATGAGCACAATTAATCACCTTTTAATCTAAAATTCTAATCTAACAACTAACAATTGAAGATGCTGGAATATTCTTAGCCGTCCTCTCAAATCAATGAATATGAATGTGATTTCCTCTTCATAACTTGTATTTTTGACTAGTTTACTTTTTAACATTTACCTAATCATATTAAGAAATTACTGTAACACTATATAATTGCCACGCTTTAAATGATTAAACTTTGGGATTACCATGTTTAGATTTACTCGGCTGTCGGCACCTTTCATTTTCTGACTTTCCTCACCTGTCCTCGCTTTTCATTTTCTGGCTGTCAGTTGTGTCCATGCATTTATGGCCGAGGGTGGAAGACTATAACAGTGTGGTGGAACCTGCGAAAAAAAGCTTTGAGATCACTTAGACATTCATCAACCACGGGTTTTGAGTTTCATATTCCTCATATTCTTCTTTTCATCTTACCAACCTTAAGCCTTTAGACGTTAACCAGCGGCGAGTTCGCTGCTGTGCTAGTATTAATTTGACCTGAAACATATCTCAGGTCAACGTGGGTACCTTTTCTTTGATGTTTGTTTGATGGATGTCTTCCAACTCTATGCTTTGCAGCTACGAAGCAGCGCTGGTGAAGCGTGTGGTTCGGTACGTGTCTCAACATTTAAAACAGATTCTGTTAGTCCACTCATTCCTTCAAAATCTCCGTTTCTTCTCCAAGTGCAACTGGAGTCGCAGTGGGATGAGAAGAGTGAGTAGATACGACGTGTTTCTAAGTTTTAGAGGCCCAGATGTGAGAAGAGGCTTCGTTGATCATCTCTTCAACGCGTTCACCAAAGAAGGCATCCATGCCTTCATGGATGCCCATGAACTACACAAAGGGAAGGATATCAATGCAACAATAAAGGATGCAATTGAGTGCAGTCGAATCCGGATTCCAATATTCTCACCAGATTATGCAACCTCTTCGTGGTGCCTCAAGGAAATCTCCCTTATAGCGCAACAGGGCCAGAGGCAGGGGAGGACCATCCCCTTGTTTTACAAAATAGATCCTTCTCATGTTCGTCACCCTGATCGATCTGACAGTCCGTTCGCCCAGGCATTCGAGCACCATCAAAGCAGTGGAAAACTCACCGAACAAGAAATTCGTGAATCGAAGGCTGCTCTCATCACAGTCTCTACTCTCTCTGGCTGGCCACTGGACGATACTAAAGGGTGGGTCGGTTAAATTATTGAATATTTTATATTAAGCACCTATATTGAGCACAGACAGCAAAAAAATTTCAGCTTTATCTTTTGGAATATATATCTGGAGATCTGAGAGTACCTTTTGTTACTTATCTTTTGGAATATATATCTGGAGATCTGAGAGTACCTTTTCTTTGATGTTTGTTTGTTTGATGGATGTCTTACTACTCTATGCTGTGCAGCTGCGAAGCAGAGCTGGTTCAGCGTGTGGTTCGGTACGTGTCTCAACATATAAAAGAAAGTTGAGCGCAGTCACCAACAGACTGCTGATTTTAAGATTAACTACCGCGACTTTGTGATTGAGTTCTATGAATAGTTCGGTGTTCCACTCTGTTTGCCCTTTAAATTTAAACATAACTATTTTCATTTACCACATAACGTGAAAATAAATTATTGTTCAATTTGCTGGTGTAAATTATTAATTTTGATGTAATTTTGTTATTATTATTATTTTTATTTTTTAAAATAATTGTAATAAACAATGTTATATTTGAGACTTTTACATTAGATTAAAAAAAAAAAATTACATTAAATGAATTTTATGATTTATATTTATTAATTAATATCTTATCATATTCATTTACAAATGGATTTTTAAAATTATGAAAAATAAAGTTAATATATTATAGGTATTAATGATTTATATTTATTAATTAATATCTTATCATATTCATTTACAAATGGATTTTTAAAATTATGAAAAATAAAGTTAATATATTATAGGTATTGAGGGATGTTATATATGAGGGTTTATTGGTATTGAGGAGTATGAAAATGAATGATGATGATGATGATGATTAACATCCACTAAGACCAAATTGGTGTATTGGACCTTAAGAGGGTAAGTGATTACTTGTGATTCTTTAGAATTTTGTTTCTGTGCTAAAAAAACATTAAGAGAATCTTTCCAAGATCACCATACTTTTTGTTGAGTTAAGAGGTTAGGAAGGTTGGTAGTGTGACAAATATTTTGAAAATGAGATCTAATATGGTATAGGCTAGACAATCTAAGAGGAAATGCTTTTCATCTTCAACCTTCTTAGTGTCATAAAGGTGACACACTCTTTCATCCCATTATAAATTGTGTATTCCATGATTCCCCAATAGTTTAGCCAAGAATGGGCATCTTTATGCCCAGTTTTTTTTTTTTTTAATTTCTTTATAACAATGTTATGAATATTATATTGTTTTTTTAAGTAATGTATTTATGTTTTTTCTAATATCGTTTACATAATCATTAAAGAGTAATGACTTATTATTAATATAATGATTGATTATTGACGTATGAATATACTTGTTGCTTATCTTTTTCCTTTTTTCTATGTAAAAATAAATAAAAAGAGTACTCCATAGTACTCTGTTTTCTAAAAAACTCTTATTAAGTGTATATATGCTTAAAATCTATGTATTTTGGGAATTTTTTTTTAAAATATAAATATCTTTTAATACAAAATTAATTTCACATTGGTTGAGAGATATGGCCCACAACAACATATAAGCTCTCATATATCATTGTCACTATATTAATGGGGGAAACCAGAAGAGAGTGGTACCTCCTACTAATATAATGGTCATATAATGGTCGACTGAGAATATGCGTGTTAGTTGATAGATATGGCCCACAACAATATTGCTCAACCTTTCCCTATGTGCCTTGGAATTAATTGTACAACATAAATACATTTCTATACAAAAATAACAATTGATGTGTCTTGAAATTGTTTTTGCAACATAAATACATATCTATACAAAAAAATTAATCCCATATTAGTTAAGAAATATAGTCCACAACAACATATAAACTCTAATATACCACAACTATTATACCAATAAAAACAACCATAATATACCACAACTATTATACCAATAAAAACAACCATAAAGAGTGGATCCACTTCATTTTCATTCTTAATAACAAATCCAATATCCCATGTAAAGTAATTATCTCTTTGTCCATAAAAAGCATAGATACCTCCCTCCTTTGAATTCTTATTTTTTCATATATATTCATAAATTTTGAAATCTATTTTCTCTCTCACATATATATATATATATATATATATATATATATATATAAAGACTCACTAACAATTTAAAAATAACATTTTTATATTTGAATATAAAATTTTATAAGAAAATAAAATACATAATTTTTTCTATTGTTATATAGAAAATGGAAAAAAAAAAAACAGATATCAATTTAGCATCTAACTAAACGATAAATTTAATTAAATATTAAAAAAACTTTAAAATATTTTTTTATTTAAAAAAAAACACTATAAGCGGCGCCGCCGTATCAAAAGAAAAAACCTTTTCAATTCTTTCCCAAGTTGGCAGTGGCGACAAAAATATGGTTGCATTTTGACGTTAGCATTCTTAGCCGATTCAAAGACAATGCCCCAAACAATTTTGAAGTTTTTTTTGATCGAATCGAATCATTCCGACATATGGTGGCTACATGAAATTTCATAAAGAACGCAATTTTATTTTATGGATAAACGACATTTTCAAGAATCTCTAATCATAATAGGATTCTCTTTATTGACAATTCATTCAAGTTCTCGACTACACGAGCATGCTCTTAACTTATTACAATCTACATAATTATATAGTTCTACTTCATAAATTAAATATGCATGGTGGGGATATTTTGAAAATTTTACTTTTATCTTAAAAAGAAAATTGGTTAAAAAATTGTTATCTTAAAATTTTTTTAAAACATATTTTAAATTTCAAGAAATTTTAAAACATATTTTTTTTTAAACATATTTTAAATTTTAATAAATTTTAAAACATATTTTTTTAAATATATGTATTTTGAAAATTTTACTTTTATGGTGAACAGAAAATTTGTTAAAGAATTGTTATTTAAAAATTTTTAATTTTAAAACATACTTTAAATTTTAATAATTTTTAAAACATATATGATAAAATAAATTATTTTTTTATTAATTGTACATATTTTATATTTATTTATAATTATTTCAATATTTATTATATTATCTAATTATTATTAGTAGTATTGTAGTTATTTACTATTATTTTAATATTTATGATATATTACTTTAACATTTCTATAATTTATTTATATCTAATTAATATAGAAAGACATTATTAGTATTATGATGATGATGATTAATGTCCACTAAGACTGAATTGGTCTATTAGACCTTAAGAGGGTAAGTGATTACTTGTGATTCTTTAGAATTTTGTTTTGGTGCTCGAAAAGCATTAAGAGAAGCTTTCCAAGATCACCATACTTTTGTTGAGTTAAGAGGTTAGGAAGGTTGGTAGTGTGATCAATATTTTGAAAATGAGATCTAATATGGGTA